>JAODTR010072527.1:0-15602 GCA_025399935.1 Amblyopsis rosae | reverse complement strand
ACATATACATATATACACATATATATATACATATACACATATATATACACATATACATATATATATATACATATATATATTCATTGCATTACTGTATGTATGTAACACTCCTAAGCTCCTGTTCCCTTTTCATGGCCTAACAGTTGATCTGTGAAATACTGTAGGTCAGTGTGAAGTGTGTCAGGGTGTTTTTGCATGCCGTAAATGAAGGAAAACGACACGTCTATGTTCTGGGCTGAAAGCCACATTAAGCCATTGTTATGGGTATGATGAACTTTAAAAATAAAATAATAACATTAAATGACTTTATTTTTGTTTAAATATTAGGTCAAAATGAATATACCCGACTAATCCTCTTAGTTTTTAAACTTAAAAATACATAAACCAAACTGCAGTCGATTCTGTTTTATTTACTACCAGTATTTCAGTTTTTAGTTTTATATTTCTTTGTTGATTGTCAAGTGTGCACTTTGACCATGCATATAATAACCATGTGCACGTGTAATAGGACTTTGGTTGCAAAACGTTTAAAAGTCAAAACACTGCAAGCAACTATGAACTGTGGCTATAGGTTCCCCCGTGTTAATCGCAAAAGAGCCTTTGCTTGTGCACAAATGTAGACGTGCGTACAGCTGTGTTTTCCTTAGGAAGAGCAGCGTGCTCCGATCACAACAGTTCACAAACTGAGGACATTATTAGAGGGTCACCAACCTCTCTGAGCAGCACGATCTAAGCGTCCCGCTGTTGCAGAAGTCTTACTAGGCACACTGTATCAAATGACGATCACAGCGCACACACTTCACCTGGCTGCGTCACGCAACAGCTTAAATAAAAAGTTGATTATAATAAAATGTATTTTCTTTTTCAGTAACATAAATGATGCTATTGTAATGCAGTGCCGTACTTCGACCATTCGGAGGTCATTAAACGTTGATCAAACATCTGCTCCCACTGGTTCATACCGCGCCATGGCGCCTGGCCGCGGTCACACACCGGCCTGCACGGCAGATGAGAAATGTCTCCACTGCAATATGATGTAACCCGATCTATGGAGAGGCTGCTCGCATCCGTCACTGGAACAGCAGCAGTTGTGGGTTGCTGCGGGGCCACAGAGGGAAGGCCTGCTCGTGGAGCTTTTCCCATGCCTCCTGGTAACACTGGGCCGCCTGTTTGTATTCACAGTACGTCTTCAGGTCCTTCCCGCTGTAACACAAAGCATCCTTACAGCAGTTCATCGCCCCTCTCCACCAAAACGGTTTCACAGCTTGTGACCCTCAAACACGCTATTGCATGAATGCTATTGCAATATGCATTAAAGAGAGAACCGTATCAAAACACAATAAACAAACCAATATGGGGGCATGCAAAATACATTACGAGATCAGTGATTAACACTATTATCTCTGTCTCTCTCCAGACATTATGTACTGCATGTCAATCATTAACATGTAAACTAAATGACTCTACAGTTACAACAGAAATATTTGTACTGTAGATACTTAACATATACATGTACTTCACTTTGATATCATACATATATTTCAATGAACCAGTTAAGTCAAGTGAGTCATACGTTGTCCTGTTTCCTCTGTAGACCAGTGTGCTTTATTTTGTTATCATGGATGCTTTTCTCTTGTCTCCCTGTCTGTTTCTCTATTCCCTCTTAGTTTATATCTGTTGGAGAATTTATTGATTTCCAGTCTTTTACCAGTACAGCTTATATAGCCTTATGACAATTTACAGTATATTAGATATGTGTGTGACTGAATGACCTACAGTATGCTCTCCTCGTGTGAGAACTTCCAAGAATGACAATCGGTCTTAACCTTTGATCTTTCCCTCTCTTAATTTGTAACTCCCTCTGGTGTGTCTATTACTGTAGCTCATATCCCCTTGTATCCTGAGTGATTATCATACCCTTGTTGTCATTGTAAACTGCTTGCTGTTCCAAAGACACCCTTCCCCCTTCTGTCACAGTATACATTATGTTGCTGCCTCATCCTAGGCAGAAGCATCTTACATTGCATGCTGTATGTGACTTCTCGTACATTAAATATATTCATTTAGACAACGACGACTCATAGCTGAATTATCGTTTATAACAATTTGTTACTGAATTTTTGGCATGCATCTTCTGTGCGGTTTTATTTATTTATTTAATGCCAGTACCCGTTACCAACAGGAGTTATTTTGTCTTCATTATTGTAAATAAGACATTGTTCTTAATTGACTGGCCTGGTCAAATAAAAAAGGCTTAGCAACACGAGCATACTAATCTACCTACCGACACAATATTGGTATATTATATATATCTGTAGACAATACGCAGCGACACTCAAGACGCCCCTACTTCATGAAATGTGCTTGTTATTATTATTTGCAGTGTGTGTGCGGGTGTGGGTGTGCGTGTGCGTGTGCATGTGTGTAGTAGGGATCAGGTTATGACCTGGAAAGCTAGAAAACAGGGAGAGCTCTGTTCCGCCTGGGTGAGGATTCTGAACCTCAACACACACACACACACACACACACACACACTCTCGGTGTAGAGAGCCAGATCCTAACCTGGTCACACCAGAGCCATGTAGAAGAGAGTGTTGCGTCAACTTCATCCACTCCAATGGACCGTTTATCGTTTTTATTTTTTTGTCACGGCAATGGCGGATCGTGGAACCTCGGAACAGTTCCCGGAAGTTAGCCGCAAATACTAGAAGCACCCTATAAAATATATTATCAATATAAATCGATGCATTTATTGACTGCTAATTAGTAATTACCAAAAAATTGCAGTTAATGTATTTGTATTTATCGGTTATGCGTTGACACGAATCACGCCACCACTGAGAATATCGAACTTCCATTAGCACGACCATCTCTTCTACATGGCTCTGGGTCACACCACCAACAACAAGCACATCACCAAATGGCCCGGCTACTCCTGACGGCAAGGCTTTACACAGGGTGGTGGATGTCACACGTTGTCCCACCAGCCATGCAGAACCTCCATTCCCTCAGTTGAACCAGTTTGCTTGGCTTACAGACAAGGTAATATTTTATCATCCCCACCCTGGCACTACCTGCAGGTCAAACAAACACTTTAAGCTCCGGGTCAACATGGGCAGAATGGAAATAACGGCCTGCATTAAGGTGTTGTGTAACGCCTGTGAATTCACTGAGATGAAACAAACAGGTGATTTATGTCGAGTGCACAATATAAGTTGGCTTTTACTGGCTGGGCATTTGTGCCTGCAGCTCCTGCACGTTTCAGAGTTCAATCGAAGATCAATTGTATCATCTGTATGTGAAAGTTTTTTACAGTCACTTTTGGTTATACAAATTGAAATGGAGTACGACGTGTGTACTGCTTGACTAATATGCTAGTAAATGTTTATTGTCTAGTCGGGGGAGGTCTGACCACATTGCCACTGTGTATGGACACACGCGCATGTGTCCTGTCTTTATGTTCCTTGTTCGCCTAGCCCTCCATCTGACCACCCCCCCGCTCAACCCATAGCCAGTCGGACTGTGTATTGGCGAATCTGGCGGCACGTAACGTATAGTGACACAGGGGCCGCGGTTCGATATATTGCGATACTGTAAGCAAGATGATATATTGCGTTTTCTACTGTGGAAAACTGTCATAGCAATGCTAATGTGTGGCGCCGCTGCAAAAAACAACAATGTACACTTGCTCAGGGACTGCAGATGGCAATTATCTTAAATCTAAATCTGGTAATAAGCATCTTTCCTATCTTTTGAGGTTGCTGTATTTTGTAAATTGTGCATAGTGTTTCAGAGAATCAATATAGTATCGTGCAACGTAACATCGCGATACTCAGGTGTATCGATATTTTCTTACACCCTTAATAGGCAGCAGCACGGCCATTGACCAGCTCCTCCGCAACCCCCCGACAGACACTCCTATGTTCTGCTGGTGACTCATCCATCATGGCTCAAACCTTGTCTGGCGCACACACACTGCTGTGAGACGTTATGTATTGGTTCGCGTTAATCATCACCGAGAGGTGTTTTGCAAGACCTCAGATCACGGGCAACACAAAGAACCTTCTGTGTAGCTTCGGCTTAAAAGGAGGACGATTATGATGTTATTGTAACTTGGGCGTTACCGTAGCGACGCAGGCAGGAGAGACTGGCTGGTGGAGGACACAAGAGCCAGGAAACTGTGAAACAGCTCCACTTTACACAGGGCCGACCTGGACACACAAGCACGCACACACGCATGCATGCACACACACACACAGCGTCAAAATACTACTAGACAATACATATTTGAATAAACTTTGGAAAAGTGAAAGTTTTTACTTTATATGCAGGATACAGTGAACTACTATGAACTATGTTTAAATTATCTGCAGCTTCAATGATCTGGAGCTCATGGCTTGCCTTGCTTTAGTGGTGGCCAGCGCCTTCTTTGTAACCCCGTGTTTGTAGCCGTTGGCAGTGACATCTAGTGGCTGGTAAGACACATTGCACCAGCTAATGGCTGCAAAAGAGGAACATGTTATTTACCAGTGCCAAAGAAGTCAAATAAGCCATACATTTAACAGTTAAATTAATGTTTCACCCATATATATATATATTCCCAACCCCCGGTGTGTTTACATGAACGACTCTTCCTTAATCTGTAACCAAAGTAATTTGGTTAGTTATTAAATACCCATCATGTTCATATAATAGCTTTCATAAGATAATGTGTGAGTTATAACTGTGCTCGCACGCCACCAGTGACCTCTAGCCCCGCGTAGTACCTACCTGCGCCACAGGGGGACACCCTGCCCTGCCCTGCCCGGTGACAGAGCTCCGTCTGGGCCAGACTGAAGGGAAACTCGAGGCCGGACTGGATCAGGTCCGGACAAGTCAGGGAGTAACCGGCAGGCAAGCCTGTAACATAGGAACACCTGAAGACAGAAGTATATATCAGTATATTAGTATATATCAGTGTGCTGCAGTGAATATAGACACATAGAACAGGAAATTAGGAAAACTAATATATACCGGTACCATACTTTAGCCGCGAAAAATTTAAAACATAAAATAAACACTGCAACAAGATGCAAATCAATAAAAAAAAAATTCTGGATTTGTATGTTGTTATTGTCTCTCACTGTTCAAATAAACCTACCAATAAAATTATAGACTGGTAATTTCTTTGTCAGTGGGAAAACATACAAAATCAGCCGGGGATCAAATCATTTTTTCAATCACTGTATACATACACAGTGTATATATACAATGTATATTAATAAATAGAAATATATATTTTGCACCTGGTGATTATGGCTCTCTTCATGGCCTCGTGACTGTATGGACACTTTCCAATGACGACGGTGCTGAAACAGATCGCCCCCTGCAGGTAGTGGGACAGCAGCGCGCCCTGGAGGCCCAGCACCCCCCAGCGAGCCAGCTTGTCACTGCAGGAGACCGAGAGCGTCGGCTCGCCGCGCCCGGGCTTCACCCGGAGCAGCCCGGTCCGGTGGTACCTCCCCCCCGGGCCGAGAGGGTCCGCCGGGGCCCCAGGTACACACTTAGCCCCGGTCCGGTGGACGTCGGGGGGCTCAGCGGCGGAGTCGGAAGGGTCGCTGTTCGCTGCATCCTCCAGGCGAGGATTCTTACGGGCTCCGCCGCTGCCACTCTCACCTGCTTTCCTCTTCAGGGACCCGCCCACTTCTGGCAAGTCGGCGTTTCCGTCGGAAATGTTCGCAGCTCTGATTGGAGGGCAGGGCTGAGACGGGCTGTCCATCATGGGAACGATGGACGCATCACCGCCTGTGAACACCCAGGATGGTTTCAGTCTCAGGGACGCTTCATGAGCAAGGCATTAAAGTGGAACTATATGACTTTCTGCCACTTCCAGCATCGCAGACCAAAACAAATGCTCTGTGGGACACACAAACACACACACGCACGCATTACATGCACACATGCATTACATGCACACACGGCCGTCTATGTAGACAAAGAGCTGAGGAGAGCGTGTGATGTCATCTGCTCATCAATCAGTAATCAATATCACTAAATCTTTATTATCCCCGAGGGGAAAATATTCAGGACTACCCCACTATTATATATCTTTACATAGAAAATATGTGCTGCTATATTATTATTTATGTATATCTATCGTATATGTATTTAATTGTAAAAAAGCGTTCTAGATACTGTAGCTGCTCTTGCCCTTCTTCAGTTACTTTATACAGTTACCAGGGTTAACAGTGGTGCAGTGGGTGGAGAGGGTCGACAGGCGATCCATGCGTTCGAACCCCGCTAACTCAACACAAGTGTCGAGGTGCCCTTGGGCAAGACACCTAGCTCTAACCGCTCCCCCTGGTGGTCAGGTGTCGCCTTGCATGGCTGAAGCCACCTTTGCTGTATGAATGTGTGTGTGAATGGGTGAATGTGAGACAGTCCTGTACAACGCTTTGAGTGGCTGAAAGGTGGGAAAAGCGCTACATAATACAGTCCAATTACCATTTACCAAAACACCAAGAGTCGGTTTCACAGACATGGACCGTCCTCGACTAAGAACTTTTATCAATGGAGATTATCATTGTTTTTGTTTGTTTAGTCTTAGACTAGGCTTAAAGTGTCTAATTAGGAAATGCAACTAGGGACTATAGGGTTGGCCTAAAGGCCGATCAAAGGACTCACAGGGTGTATGGCTGCTGAAGAAGACGAAGGAGATGTGTGGATGAAGCCTCCATCTTCCCTGCTCGTCTACCTGACAGAAAACTGAGTCTTGACCAGACACAGCCCTGCAGAGCTGCCCTATCAGGTACCTGCACGCACGCACACACACATATGCATGCACATTGCAGATGCACACACATGCACACACAGACACACGCACACACACAATCGTATGCACGCATACAAGCATGCACATTGCACAGACACACACACACACACACACACACAACCAACCAACCCACCCACACAAGCATGTGCATTGCACAGATGCACACACATGCACATACAGACACACACACACACACACACACAGGCACACACAATCGTATGCACGCACGCACCATGTACATTGCAGACACACACACGCATACAAGCATGTACATTGCACACACACACACATACACACAAACAGACAAAAACGATAAAAAACTATAAGATAACAACATACATAAATGTCTGACAGCCACACATACTCTCAAAAGGTGTGGTTAGCGATTCTAATAACTTTTATCTTCTCGTCCACTAGCTATCCTTCTGTGTGCATGCTGAAAAAAATGTATCTGGTGTTTCTACACAGTCCTATCTCTGTAAACGGGACCATAAACAAAGCGGTGCAGACCGAGTCACACCATATCAAACATATCCCAGCCAATGTTGGGGGTCAAAGCTTCACAGGCTTTGAAGGGAAGCACCTCTCCCTTCAAAGCCTGCGCTGTGGCATTGATGGGTGAGGTGTTTTTGTTTTGATCGAGTTAAAACATTCGTGACATTTCTCTGAGGATAGCTGACTCCACCTTTAACCTATTTGTTTTTTTCAGTCTCGTAAAAAAAGTATTACAAAGGAGCATTATACACTAAAAGCAGTTTTACTCAACTCCGTATGCACCTGGGGAATGCTAGCCAATCCTTGGAATGTGTTTTATAACCACCAATAATCCAGGTTATTTTAGAGGAGTGATCAGTTGTGAATTAAAGCCTTACAGACAAACAGCTTGTGTGTGGCCACTAACAGATGTTACAACACGTGCAGTGGAGAGACACAGTAACGCACTCAGACACACCAACCTCACACATCCCCGCCTGGCGATGACTTCTGCGTGGCTGTCATTCAGAACATCACCTGGAGAGAAAGCACCACAAGGAACCAGGTGAAAGAGATTTATAGAGATCTGACTTCATAATCTGAGTAGGACATGGTTTCAGTGAAGTCATGCCACTTAAAGATACACTCAGTGATTGCACTGAAGTGCTCCCTCCCCCCAGAAGAACCACAAACTGTAACCCCGGTTCACTTGTTATGTTTGAAATATAACGTGCATGTGGCTGTAAGATAAATGCCACTAAACTCTTAATAAACAACACAAACTGTACAAACCCTTGGGGCTCATGGCAGAACGTCCAATACATTTGGTTCCAGTTCCAAGGGAGACAACCTCCTTATCAACTGTAGATGGAGCAATATAATTTTTTTTTTTTTTTTTTTTACATTGACACAAGCAAATGTATTTAGAAATAAATATGTATTCATTTGTATATTTGCCCATCTAATGTCATATATTACATATAGACTCCAAGGTTGAGTATAGTATAGTATGTATAGTAAAGTATGTTATTCCTTATAATCTCTAACCTCTGCCAGTGTCGGGACACCACGTGACTTGCACCACAGCGGCCAATAGAGTCCACTCTCTCCCTAGATCTGGCTTTCCTCTCTTGGGCAGTTTGTCGAAGCGCTCATAACAAAGAGCTGCGATCTCATCAGACGAGTACATTATCTCCCTACGAGACAATACACGTGCAGACTGTCGTGCATATGGATTTACAATTGAATTGTAGCTCTGTGTGTAACGGTAGCTCTCATATTAAACTTCAATGTTAACTACAATTTTCGTCTTGCATTTTCAGTGGATAACTTCCGGGGACGTATTGACGTCTTCGATTTTCAAAATAAAAGTCCAGACTTTATAGAGCATGTAAAAGTAATGGTAAAAGTGAAGTAAAACGAACTACAATAGGCCTAGTACTACTACAGGGCCGTTGTCAAATTCTGCATGTCATTTTAGCTTTACATATGGGTTTATGTAATGCCACAGGATTTGTTTCTATGGGACAGAGAGCAATTGGGCTATAACTGTAATAAAGTTAACTTTATAGGCTTAACTGCTTGATTAGCTAAATGTGTCTTTTTAACTGCCATTAAAAAGGTGGAGTCAGCGATTGTAAGATAATATGATTTTTGTCAAATTCAGCAAATATTTCCTTATGATGCACTAGTTGTCTGGCGGCGTGTGCACTGAAACCCCAAACCTATGTCTACACAGGCCTGGCTCTTTGTCGAACCACACAACCCAACACTAGCTTTAACAATGCCTGTCAAATATGAGGGACAGAGCTTCTGAGAGAGCAGCCTATGGCATTGAAGGGGGCGGGGCTTCTGAGAGAGCAGCCTATGGCATGTAAGGGAAGCGCCGCCAGCGCCACACTCCATATCAATTGCATCTTTCTCTTTATTTTCAGACTAACTTTTAAATTGAAATGCATCTTTAATATATATTAATGTTATATATATATATATATATATATGTTCGATTGCATCAATAGTGTTTATGCTTCAACTGTAATTGCAATCTTTTTCCTTTACTGGCCAGTAGCAGAAGAACTTTGTAAATACTGTAGATATACAGTATCTACTTATATATATAAAGTATCTCATTTACAGTGCCACGTCAAAACAATAACTTAAGGTTAAGATTGGAGCGTGTCATTTATTTTAGCTATGTACAGAAAAATGCTGGATTTCACAGAAAATAAAAATTAAATCACATCACCTTTCTGATACACCAGTCATTCACAATCATACCAACAGACCTCTCACTTTATCTCTCTCGCGTTAAGACACGCACGCACGTACACACACTCCCTTTCTCTCTGGCATTAGACACGCACGCACATACACGCACTCCCTTTCTCTCCTTGAGTTACAGTACTGCTCGTCTATTTGACAGTGTGTTTACGTTGTGTTTGCATGGAGGTTCGCTGTTGATCTGGGAACAGACAGGGCCGCTCTAAGCCGTCTAAGATGCAAGTTGTTTAAGGGAGGACGGCAGAGGAGAAATCTAACTGAATATAACACTTTGCTGTCTGGACTATCCTCGCACACGCACGCACGCACACGCACATGTGCACAAGTCATGTATGAATATTGGCAATGGTATTGACATTGCACATGCACCGACATTTCACTCAGTCTGTTCATATGTATCCCATCACTGTCTAATCTCCCAATTAAAGCGGACCAATCACGTCTCGATATAGAGATGGCAGACGATGTTATGGCCCTGTGAATAACAAATGGGAAAGAAGAAAAAAAAATATATATATATATAATATCAAATAAAAAATGAACTATCCCATCATTATCATCATCATCATCATCAGTTCTCTTCCTCCTCTAATGTCCATCAGGGTAGGAGACCTTCCTCAGCTACTTGTCACTCCTGGCCGAAGCCCTCTGTCTCCTCGATGGCGAAGAGCAGTTTCTCGCGGAGCTGCTCCAGGCTCCGGTAGGGCGGCAGGTCCAGACGGTTGAAGCTGGGAAAACAGGGCGAATAGGAGGAGTGTCACTTACCAGTGAAGCAGAATATCATAGCAGACTGGTTGGTCAAACCCATAGCTGAAGCCTTTCAATTATTATAACCCTACCTGCTCATATACACTTATTATTATAACCATACCTGCTCATATACACTTATTATAACCCTGAAAAGTGCTATATAAATAAAGTGTATTATTATTATTGCTCCTGAATGTATGTACTTATTGTACTGCCCATTAAAAGCCATGCAGTATGTGATGGTCTTACCAGGTATGGCTTCTCGGAAGCCAGGCCTCCTTTCCAACCTTGTCGATACAGAACTTCTGCGGGCCGTTGCTCCCTGATTAAAAAGCAAGGCATTATAATACACATCTGCTTTCTCCAGTGCACAGAACATGCTGTGTTGTGCGTTAGTAATCGCAACGAGTACCTATGAGTTCAGCGAACCCTCCGACAGGCAAGCGACAGGTTCCCGTCACAAACTGTAGAAGACGGATTCTCTTCTCATTGTCCATCTCCTTGACAACCTGCCAGACACAACCACGGTACAACTTACTATACATGTAGATAAAGACCTCCATACACACACACACAAACATGTTCTCGCTCTCATACTAACACACACACACACACACACACACATACACACACATACACACACACCTGCCAGAACCAGTGGATCTGTTTGCTGTTCTTGGTGTAGTGTCTGTAAATGGTGCTCTTCTGCCAGTCAGACAGGTCTATCTCCTGCATGCCGCACAGCATCAGCTGCAACAACACCCCCATACAGATGTTTAACACATGTTCTTGCTAGCATTAGCTGCAACACCCCCGTACAGATGTTTAACACATTGCATTGCTAACACTAGAAATACCAAATATCCATTGGCTAAACACTAGTTAACAATGTAATTAACATCACGAACACTGTAGTTTTACACAGGATTTTCCATGGTTTTATGTTCAAAAGGGACACCCTGCCAGGGGCTTTTACCTCCAACTCCTTCTCGTCATAGTAGCGGAGCCACTCGAGGGGAACAACCTCGTTGAAACCGTCCAGGAAAGCCTTGGTCTGCTCCTCAACGCCTCGCGTGAACCGCCAGTCTGTCAGCAGGCTGCAAAGAGGGTTTAGAGGAGGAAACGACGAGGAGGTGGAGGAGAGGTGATTTCGGGAAGATTGGACCAAAACATGTAAGCCTGATAACGACCCGTTCATTTGAATCAGGTGTGTTGGAGCAGGGAGAGATCTAAAACATGCAGGGTGCGGCCCTCCAGGACCCGGAGTTGAACACCTCTGATCTAAGCTGTCTTTTTGGTCAGGAAGAGGACAGCAGAGGAGATATCCAACTATTTGGACTGGTCTGGACTATCCACACACACACGTGCGCGCGCGTCTCACCTGATGTACTCGTCCTTGTTGTCCTCGGTGACCAGCTCGTTCTCACCGTCGTCCTTCAGCTGGTGCGTGGAGACCTTTCCCAGTATCTCCATGTCTTGCGCAAAGTACAGCTCCACCCCACACTCCTCAAGGCTGTTCTCCCTACACGCATGCGTGACCCAGACACACTGATGTGAGTAAAAACAGAGTGAAACAACACCTCACCCCAACAAACATGCACACACACGCACACACACACACACACACACACACACACCACAACTCCTCGCACGCGCACACACACACGAGCACACAGGTGGTGGACTTACTTGACCCACATAATGGAGTTGTAGAACTCTGGGTCGATGGACTCCAGGTCTTTCAACGTGGGCTTCTTGTTCAACATGCGCTTGTAGAACGGCAGAGTGAAGCCCGTGTCTATGAACTTACCATGATACAGAGCCTAAAAACAACACAGAGACATCGATTACCACTGTTATATTGGCACACAGAGTACACATTATAGTGTACCAGCTGGCACATGGTAAGTACTTCTGCTAGATAATGCTACTAAAGGTCTTTCTATTAACGGTGAAGCATTTTCCTCTTAAAAAACGCAGATGGGAGCTCACCATGGCGATGAAGCGGCCAATAAAGCGGAAGTACATAAGGTGGTCAGGGTTGATGGAAGAGGCGGGGTTTATCTGCAGACAGTAGTTGTTCTTGCCGGCGTATTCAAACAGGCAGTACATGGGGTTCAGCACCTCGTGAGACAGCAGGAAGAACCATTCCCTGCAGCAGGCAGGAGACAGAGGTTAAACCAGAGACAGAGGTGTTTAAGTCCTTATAGGCAAGTCTGGCCACTTAGCAGCCATCTTGGTAAGGTCCAAGTCCTTATAGGCAAGTTTGGCCACTTGGCAGCCATCTTGGTAAGGTCTAAGTCCTTAGGCCACTTGGCAGCCATCTTGGCAATGCCTTTGGGCAGTTATTAGGAAGATCATATCTGAGTGAATGGGAGGAGAGCCATAACTGCCCTTTCAATGGTCACGATACATAAAAACTGCATGTATACAATCACCGGCCAAATCTGATAAACTGATAAACTCTTAAAACGTTTGGTGACTTTGCGACAAAATAAGGTTTAAAAAGCCTTTTTCCTCCACAGGTTAAACTTCTACTGCACAACTGTCGGCTGGCGTCATGCAACCACACCACTGGTTCAATGGTTTAAAAGCAGTAGATCTCTAGACGTAGATGGACATCTCCCATACAGTTCCTTTCAGGTTTCTCTAAGTGGTCTGTCTCTTCTATTACTGCATGTCTTTTACATTGGAACTGCCAACGCACTTGAGTGATTGTACATTTCCAACTTGGTTCATTGTCATAAATGGAAGGGTTTTACTATATTTCCTTGGTTGTAAACAAGGGAGTATATAAGACACAGACTAGTTGATTGGCTAGGAAGTTCAGTTGACATTATAGTATTTATTACTTTTATTAACATGAAAGAAAATGATGTAAAATGCACGTTTCCACTGTATTCTACAACAACACAACAGATACAGATAAACCATGTATATCAATAACAGATGTGATGACATGCAGACAACACCCAAAACAAAACAAATACAGGGACTGACCACAAGGACGGTGTAGTTACAGCACAATTATTTATTCTACAAAGAACAAAAATAACCAGAAGTGTTCCTGTTGGCCTGTATAGCTATTATTAAAGAGGATCACAGGCTCATGAGGAAAAGAATGGTCAGCACATCGCAAAAAAAGGTGTTGGCTAGTGAATAGCCTGACACATTATTGACTATGTGCATACATACTGTACGTGCATACTGCACGCATTAGGAATGTCTGGCCGTTTCAAAAACAATTATTTTGCGTGCATTACAAAATAAATATGGCAAGGCCAATGGAAAATTACCTAATTCAAAAATAATTTCAAATCATTTATCACATTAGATTAACCATACTTCCATTACACTTTACAAACAAATGAATAACATTTGTGCAATGAATAAAATGTTTTCTTATGAGTGAAAAAATAAAAAGCTCCTTTGAAACGGTTGCCTCTTTCTGAACGGTTTTCCTTCATGATGACCTGTTGCACTAAAGGCAGCAATGTGTGTGTGTGTGTGTGTGCGTGCGCGTGGTCAACCACATAAAGACAGACACTATTGAGGATACATACATACACGGTGGAAAAAAAAGAAACAAACGCACAGATGGGACTGAGAGGAAAAAAAATAAATGGAAGCACCGTCACCAACACAAACACCACCCAGGCCTGCCGCAGTTGCAGCGTGTCGGACGGACGGACGGACGTACGGACGGAGACACCCCCGACATCTTGTCCGTGGTTCTACCCTGTGGTAGAACAGTGCGAGGTCACCTACCATAGGGTAAAACCACTGGCAAGACACCAGAGACAGACACACGGGGAGAACACACTGCCCAGCACAGAGACAAGATGATGAAGACATCATGACACCCAGTATAGAGACACAGTGACACCCAGTACTAGAGATACAGAGTGGTAGTGGGCTCCCAAGGGCCAGGGAATCTTTAAATCTGCACTCCAGCCAAGACGCGTTTATAGTTTGTTTTATTTTATTTATTTTTTCTTCTCCTCACAATTTGTTTAGAATATTTAAAACTTGTTCAAATATGCTGTGGAAATACTGGAAATACCACATTTAGTTGGCAAGGTTTGTTTGGCTGCTGTGCTAATGTACAGTACAGTTTTGGCTCTTTGTATTGTACCAAGGAGGTTTTCGGTCATTGACACTGAAAGAACTGTCTCAGTCAGGTTCTGAGGGGGAGCCCCCCGGAGGTCACACTGGAACCAAGGTGTGATGGGCAGATAGCTGACAGGATTGTGGTGGGGTGGGGGGGTCTTGGAGGAGGAGTCAGCTGTGGTCGTGGGCAGATGAATGTGGGAGGGTGTGTCGAGGGTTAAGGGAGAGAGAAAGCGCTCCCTTAACCCTCAATGGTGATAGATGAGAGAAAACCCCTTACTGAACCCCCACCAACATCATGAGAACAGTTAATACCAGTCTAATTATTACTATCTTGACACACAGGACATTGAAACAGATGCAGAGTTATCAAAAGGCCTTGAACTTAACAGAAAGTAGGAACTTTAAGAAGTAGAAAAGATCTACAAAACAATAACCCACTAATATTCATTAGCTAAAGCTAGACTGACCTGGCGATGCCTCCATAATCCAGCCCCTCCTCGCCTCTCATGATGATGTAGAGTCTTCGACGAAGGTCGTATGGCTTCACGTTCATGATCTGACCACACACACACACACACACGCACATGCGAGCACAGGCGCACACACACAAATGGCTGAAATTACTGTACTCTACTGAAATTATTGATAACTGTAAACTATAAATGCATATTGGTATCCCATTGTTGTATTGATAAAGTATATCAACATATCAATCAGGAGAAATCTTCTTTTTCAAGAGCCAGGACTATGCAGGTTGGCATAACATGATGAAAACGTGAGCAAATAACGCTAGTTGAAAGTTCCACTGTGTCCGGCTCTGCTTTTGTGGCCCTCTGAAGCGCTCCGCCATGCTTACCTGTTGAAACGAATCCTCAAACAGAGTCTGTCTGGACACGGAGATCTTAACGTGGCTGGGCAAAGCGTTGGACTGGGAAAGGAAAGGAAAAACACCGGCTTTAGAGTTGCTCTATATGACTTACTGCCACTAGATGTCACACTAGTATATCAAACCTAGACAAACTCAATAAATTAAAATATAGTATAGATAGAGCACCTTTAAAAGGGAGTGCTGGAAAGGAGGGTTCGGCCGATTGTCGACCTCAGATAGAGGAACAACAATGCGGATTCCGTCCTGGTCGTGGAACAACGGACCAGCTCTTTACTCTCGCTAGGA
>JAODTR010072516.1:0-15605 GCA_025399935.1 Amblyopsis rosae | reverse complement strand
ATAATTAACACTGTCACTGAAATGGATGCAACACCCCCAGTGTTACTTTACAACCCTAGAGTGTTAAATCAACACTGTACTGCCCATTTCAACACTGACACTGTAGTTTCAACACTCGTGAATTTGCTGTGTATTTAAAGTAGTACAGGCTTATTGGCTACATGATTGGGCGATAGGATATGCTATATATTAAAATAATTTAGCCTAATTAATATAGATTATGCAGACATGGGCAATGTTTAAAACGGAATAATTTTGGGTCAGTATCAAAACAATATGCAAAGAAAATCGAGCGTCATATATACTAGAATAGAGGGTTCATAAGAGAATAGCCTATTATTTGTGCTTGATATAACGCAGGCCAGCTGCTTCAAAATGGGTCCGGATATAGGCATACGCTCCTTGCCGACCGCACGAAACGGGGCAGCACTGATTTATATGAATTGCAATGCACGCATCAGTCCAACATTTTTGAAATTCCATAAACCAATACGCACGGGCATTGTTTTAATGCGGTCATTCATATGCGACGCACGTCTCTCCAACGCACCGTACCAGACCTATATTATCATAATGGATAAAGGCATGTTACTTAAAAAAAGAAGCGTTTTAGGATAAAAACTGCAGGTCCCAAGAGAACACACGCGTGTGTGTGTGTGTGTGTGTGTGTGTGTGTGTGTGTCTGAGAGAGAGAAAGAGAGAGAGATTGAGAGAGAGAGAGAGAGAGAGAGAGAGAGAGACAGAGAGAGACACAGAGAGAGAGAGAGACAGAGAGAGAGAGAGAGAGAGAGAAAGAGACACAGAGAGAGAGAGAGAAAGAGAGAGAGAGACACACAGAGAGAGAGAGAGAGAGAGAGAGAGAGAGAGAGAGACACACAGAGAGAGAGACAGAGAGAGACACAGAGAGAGAGAGAGAGAGAGAGAGAGAGAGAGAGAGAGAGAGAGAGCGGTGTGCGCCACAGCTGGAGCAGCGAGGGATGGCCGCGCGCAGGAGAGCCTCTCCAAACACGCTAATTAGATCTCGAGCTCTGGCCCCGCGGCGGGCGCGCGGAGCTGTGGAGAGTTAATTGAATTAAATTCCCCATAAACTAATTAGAGCGCAATCTGCCACGCGAGCTGTCCCTGAGCAAGGTTCGAATTAGGCAGAATGGATTTGCTCCTTTTCTTTAAAAGAAAAGAAAAGGAGGGCAGACTGGTGTTCCTGCTCGGGCCCTTTATTTGTCTTTTATGCTGATTCTCCCACGGGACTGTCACGTGACAGGCGTGCGTATAGCCGCAGGTTGTGACTAAGGCCCAGACCAGTACAGACGTACACTGGACCCTTGCATAGGCCGCTACAGTATATACCAACAGATTAGATGTGCCGCGTTTGTCCACCCGAATGGACTGCATTTATATTGCGCTTTTTTTTTAACTTTCAGCAGTATTGCCTCACATTCACCCACTCACACACACACTTTCACACACCGATGGTGATTATTGCTGCCACGCAAGGTGCGACCAACCGCCGGGAGCAGTTAGGGGTTAGGTGTCTAATCGAACAATCTTAGAGCATCACAAACACAAACCAGCAAAGGCCTGCCTCTATATCTATTGACATTACCCTTTTATGTTAATAGTTAAGAGAAAGGCATAGGCTAAGTAAGATATAAGTAGACGAGAATAAGAAGTAGCTCTATCGCTTTTAGGCTACAGGCATACGGAGCCCACCATCTCCATAGGCGGGTATAGAACGAGTTAATGGCGTAATCGATTGCGCTTGTGTCCCTGCGGGACCAGGATGGAAAGGAGAGAGGCAAAAGCAAGCCGGGGGGTTGGAGCAGATGAGAGGAGCGGGGAAGAGCTCAGATGAAAATCCCCCGTTAAGAGAAAGGACAGATATGATAATGGGAGAGAGTACCAGACTCCCAGGCCGCTGAGTGCCCGTAACTAAGGCCAGGAGCCTGACGTCATCGTTCAGCACCTCTCTACCTGGCGAGCTCGCATCTACAGAGACACCCGAGGGTAAAACCACGTGACTCAACGGGGAAGGTATATAGCTCAAACAACAGGTCAATTTAACTTGTTCTGATTAATAATTGCACAAAAACAGGCTGTTGTAGCTTGGTTATAGATATAAAGTGGAGATAAGAGAACAAAGGCTTTGTAGGAATATAATTTCACCCTGCGCCTACCAACTTTAGGCAAAATGTAAGCATCCATTCTGTCTGTTGCTTCCATCCCTATCAAATATCTTACTCTCATTCACTATTTGTTGTTGTAATTCATACCATATTTTTTGTTCCTCCCCTCTCTGCACACACACACACACACACACACACACACATCACTGGTGTATAGGCTATGAGTGGGGCATATATTGTGTATATAGGCTATATGAGAGAGGGATATGTATTGTGTAGGCCATATGAGTGGGCATATATTGTGTGTATAGGCTATATGAAAGAGGAATATGCATTGTGTAGTCTATATGAGACAGGGATATGCATTGTGTAGTCTATATGAGCGAGGGATATGTATTGTGTAGTCTATATGAGAGTGAGATATGTATTGTGTAGTCTATATGAGACAGGGATATGTATTGTGTAGTCTATATGAGACAGGGATATGTATTGTGTAGTTTATTTGAGAGAGGGATATGTATTGTGTAGTCTATATGAGACATGGATATGTATTGTGTAGTCTATATGAGACAGGGATATGTATTGTGTAGGCTATATGAGTGGGGCATATATTGTGTATAGGCTATATGAGAGAGGAATATGCATTGTGTAGTCTATATGAGACAGGGATATGTATTGTGTAGTCTATATGAGAGTGGGATATGTATTGTGTAGTCTATATGAGACAGGGATATGTATTGTGTAGTTTATTTGAGAGAGGGATATGTATTGTGCAGTCTATATGAGACATGGATATGTATTGTGTAGTCTATATGAGAGAGGCATATGTATTGTGTAGTCTATATGAGACAGGGATATGTATTGTGTAGGCTATATGAGTGGGGCATATATTGTGTATAGGCTATATGAGAGAGGGGCATATTCAACATATGCATATGAAAAAAGTAATACTATTACTTTACATATTACTGGGTATTAAAAGTAATTAGTTACGTTACTAGTTACATTACTACATTACTTTCACAATCACTACCCTGCCTCACCCCTCCTAAAACATGACAACCTGTGTAGCCAGCTCATTTTAGAACTGAATCCTCTTTATTGGAACAATAATGAACCATAGGAGTCAACAATCAGCCACAGTGAAAACATTGCAGCCTCTCAAACCAGATGATTGGACAGGTTGGCTCAATTAGCCTACCCTAAGTTTACCCTAAGTTTGCTAGGACCAGATATCTCGTTCTTGCAACGCAGTAATGCAGCATTACTTGGATTAGTAATTGTAATATTACTACTGTGTTGGAAAAAGTTATACTGGAAAAAGTAATATTACAGTTGGGACAGTAACTAGTTGCTAGCAACTAGTTACTGTCCCAACACTGGTGTGGGCTATAGTGGGGCGTATATTGTGGTAGAGCAAACAGGACAGGGGGGGAGAGAGAGAGAGAGAGAGAGAGAGAGAGAGAGACAGAGGTTGGAAGGATGAAGGGCTATGGTTTCTGTTTCTCCATAATCTAATCAGAGAAATGGCAGCAGTCAGAAATAGCCCGACGGACAGTCTAAGAGCCTCTTCTCCTCGTTTCCTCAGGGAGGGCGTGCGTCCATGCACTCCCACACACACACACACACACACTGTAGCCAGCCCTGCCAAAGCCATATATGCAGCGTGAGCTCATAAGGCACAGCAACAGCCTTGAGGTGTAGTAGTAGAGCTTGATCTACTGTGCAGATGTAAGCTGTTTCGAAGTTTTGTTACTCCACCTAGAGAACAGTGTTTTAGTGGTATCATACATAATTCCACATTTTTGAAAGAATAAGAGATCAAATAAAAATAATATTAATGTCCAAAATGATTAGTAACAATCAGTGGGGTCTGTTGAACTGTTGAAGTACCCTTGAGCAACATATTTAATATTTACCTCCATGCTCAAAAGGGCACTCATTGAAGCCCAATTTGAAAAGCTAATACAAAGATAATAGCGTAGTATCTTACATACAGAAAGAATGCTATCCAGTTGTACACACGTCAAACCAAATGTCCATAGAACATTCACTCTAACACACACATCATTAAACCAAACAATTTGATTTTTTTTCTTCATACCGAACAGCTTGTTTGAAGTATCTCATGATTCAGTTTAACTGTGTACATTAAAGAAGGGATTTATTTATTTAATACCAAACAATCGGCACGTGATGTCATATTCAGGAATTAAATTGGGTCTGAGCCAGGCTCTGGTACATAGGAGCTGTGCTCAGGCTGAGCTCCACATTTTCAGAAGGCACCGCCTGGTTGCGAGTTAGGGCTCCCGCACATACTAACTCCCAATTTAAACACTGCTCATATTAATGTAAGGATCGCATCGCAGCGCATCAAGGTGTAAGGTATTGGTTTAAATCAACTTCAAGTGTGTATCGACAATAACTGCGTAAACACACAATGTACTACAATTTGGGTGTACTAAAATGTACACCCAAATAAAGCATAAGCTAATGTATTATATACTGTATGACATCGCTTGTATCCCCCGCCTTTGCCTGGGTGAAAACCCTGACACAGGATAGAACAGTAGTTGTGTGGGGGGTCCAGGCAAGCACACAGCAAGTGGCAATGCGTCTTTGAGGTGCATGCTAATCCTTCCCTCCAGGAGATACATGCCTGTGGTGCCTCTGTATGCGTTAGGGCCTTCACTAGGGCCTTCTCTCTCAACGCACGGCATTGATCTGCTGAAGTCACAGCAAAACGCGTGCGTGCACGCACCAGCACGTGCACACACACACACACATTCCATGGGCAATTCCTCTGTCATGTTGTGTCACCAGTTAGACATGCGTTATTGTTGTAGAATTCCCACCCAGTCACCGGTATTCCCACCCCTCAATTGACACAAACAAACACAAGCCATCCCTTTGCCTGTCTGCCTGTCAATCCATCGCGCCGTCCGTCTGTACCTCTGTGTGTCCATCCATCAGGTGTGTCAGTGGAACACAAACAAAACAAAGACAGCAGGAATGTCCTTTAGGATTTGGTGGCTTTATTGACACTAGACGCCTCACTACCAGAATTAGTTCTATCTAGTCTACTGGCTTGTCAACATACATTAAACATTTATGAAACAAGCTTTTGGACATTACTATTTTTAAACATCTCCATAATATTGTTCTTGTTGATGTGCGTGTGTGCCCGCACAACAAACGACTTGAGTCAACAGACGTGATTCACAAGGCAGCGATCTTACCCATAAGTCAACATGATGCTTTTGTTGCAGAACACGTTTTTGTTGAATGAAATAAGTAGTTTGTGTCAACAACAATAATTTATATTCACAAGACAAATTTATACTTAAGTAAATTCTATTTAAATGACAATGATTTATATATACACATTAGCTTATATATTGTTAACATTTGTAACCAAAAGATTTAAAACGTCAATGACAAATAAATAACTTTTCATGGTCATTACATCGGGCATGTTTAAGGTGTTCCAAGTAAGATAATACCAAATATATTTGCTTCAAAGAGTTGTTAGTCAGCTAAGCCAGATGTTCCTCCACTGATCCTCACCAGATCTAAATATAGCTATAATATACTGTAAAATTCCTGTAACAAACTCAACATGTTAAGGCCCTCTTAGGTTTGGCTACGTGTATCAACTGGGAGACTTTCCATTGTATGTAGCCTATATGACCTCCAAAAAACAAAAAAAATGTAGAATCAACTAAAGCAAAACAGTTGTATATAAATGTTTCTTCCAAATCCAAAACAGACACAATTTTAAAAGAAAAGTAGCTACGTACAATATATTGAGCTACTATTCGTCACAAATGGAAAATGACTCCTAACAGAACGTCTCATGAGCGTTAACGTGGCTTGGCCACATACATTAGATTGACATTTCCCTGACTCCAGAATGAGTATAGTTGCACCTGTTAAGGACCGACTACTCCTGACCTCTTTTTGGCTTCTTTTAAATAGCAGTAGAGATCTGCCCATATTTTATCCAAGTAGAGGTCTATTCAGACAGAAGAACTCCAAAAGCCTGTGTGAGAAGAGTACATAATGCTTGAAAATACAGTTTTTAATAATGTGAAGAATACGATATTCCCAGCAACAGCTTTCTCCCAACTCTTATCATTATATATTATTACACACCCGTACCCTCCCAACACATTCAATAATGTGAACAAACACATTCAGTTCAGGTGATTTCAGGTATGAGAACTAACATACACACAACAAATATCGCTAAAGACATACTGTAGAAGTTGTCAACCCATTGAATTTAAGATGTTGGCTCCTGTATTGTTGGCCTTATCTAGTAGTAATTGGTCAAGAAGTCTACATTTCGACGATAGAACCTCAAAGCTGTGTGTGTGTGTGTGTGAAGTAAAGCATGCATACCGTGCACTACAAACTTAGCCAACCTAGCATGATATTTTGTATATTGTATGTTTAGATTGATAGACAGAGGCAGTGCTGTGTTGAGAAAAAATGAAAAGCCTAACCACTCCTTCATATACTGCACATAGTATGTCAGCGAAGAAGACCATTTAAATAATATCCCCCACTGTGGGTTTGTGTATGTTTAGTGTCCTGTCGTACATACTGTGTGTGTGTGTGTGTGCACGTGCGTGTGTATGTAAGGTACATACATACTATGTGTGTGCTTTTGTGTGTGTATGCGTGTGTGTGTGTGTGTTGGGTCAGCGCACTAGTGCTCAGGACTGAGGGGTGGGCGTATGTCCAGGGTCCGAGCTGAGCTGTCCTCCCCTACCACCTGTAGACGCAGGCTGGACATGCTGCTGGTGCCCTGGCTCGCCACCTGGCCCTCCACCTGGCCCTCCGCCTGTTCCTCCCCGAGGACAGACAGGCGCAGGGTGCAGCCTTTCGGCAGCAGCTCCTGCTCGAAGGCCGCAGCTAACTGGTTGACCACACGCCGCTCCACCTGAGCAGGGAAATAGCCGGGTCACTTCTCTGTGTGTTTGCAGAGAAGTTAATGTAATGCTGGACCCACACTAGGATTTTCAAATCTTAAATTTTATTTTATTTTATTATTTTAATTTTAGAAACGTCAGGCACAACAGATTTGTTGTATTGTAATCCTAAGTAACCACACACTAGACGATTCAGTCAAGTTACAGGACCTGGACTGTAGACCCCTCACACTACAGGACGACTTCGTGATCGGTTCCGACCAGCCTCGTGTTGGGGAATGCCCCCGTGATTGTCGAGAGAGGCGTGTGTGCATTTGTGTGCGCGCTTACCTCGTGTTTGATGGAGCGGGCACCGTAGTGCATGTTGTAACCGCACGCCAGCAGGTCGAGAACAGGTTGGTCCCACTGGAGAGTGATATCATGCCGCTGTTTAGCCTGATGGCGGAGAGACACCAAGAGAAAGACAGAGCGAGAGTGATATTAAACGTGGCAAGTACACCTTCGTATGAGATATGCCATTTCAACTATTCTTTAACGTAATACCACATTTTTACACATTGGAGGACAAATCTAAATGGATCATTCCTGGAACCTGGGCTACAACAAATATTCCCACTAGATTTGTGCACACTTGCCATACCCTGAGAGACGCGACGCGTAACCCGCACACACAAATAATATGTGGAGAGGTATGGAGAGAGAGATATGGATAGAGAGATGTCTGCTGCGATCTGCCCTTTACACCATTGCTATTTTCTTTTCTATTATTTATATTCCGTTTTTTAATTTTGAATTTCCGTCGTAGTCATTATTATTCATAATATTATTTCTGCTGCTATCGTGTCTATTAAATGATACCAACAGTTATTGCTCATAAATGATATTACCGCTGGTGCTATTACTGCGGGTGTATTTGTTTTATCGTCTGTAATATTGTTGGTCTTGTTGAGTTCCACCTGCCCTCTAGCTTTGGTGATGTTGTTTCAATGACTGTCATGCTAATAAAGCTTACTTTAAGAGAGATGTGGGGGGGAAGGGGGTTGGAGGGAGAGAGAGAGAAAGAGAGAGAGAGACAGAGAGAGACAGGAGGCTGTGTCAGACAGCATGACTGCCAGCACTAACCAACAGGCTGCTAATGCGCTTTAATCAAACTCTAGTCAATAGCAGTGATTAGAGCAGCTCGTTTAGCCACTGCTGTTTACCCTTCCCTCAATAAATAGCATGTCACCATTGACTCCAGAGATGGAAACACTAATAATGCAACATTGTGTATATATATATATAACTCAATAAAGGGATAATTATATTTATTCCAGTCATCTAAATAGCAGATGAACACTCAGATGATGGGATTTCAACACTAATAAGTGGTTTAATCTAACGAGTGTTTAGATCACGAGATTCATACAAGGCGTAAACACACTCTTTATTACATAAGGCATATTGATGTGTAGAAAAAATGCACGACACTACACACACCCACACAGGCAGGCAGGCAAGCACGGGCGCGCGCACACGCACGCACACACACACGAGTAAGTCCCATCAGTTGCCTGGGAGGGGCCCATGAAGCTGGGCTGCCACAAAACCAACAGTAATATTAATAATTAAATATTGATGAAACCTCCACATGTTAAACACTGTAATCACGTTACACTGAGTAGCAGTGGCAGATCATATTGATCTGAGAGGCCTAGGTACAGCACTGTACTTACGGCGTGTCGGCTTGGTCAGGTGTTCCCCTTGGCCTAGAGCCACCAGGAGAACTGCCTGGGTGGACACTAAAGTTTCCCGAATGAGCACTAGTGCAGGAAATATAGGAAATAACCTGACATGCCGGATGGATTGTTAGTCACAGGTCCATCTGGGGAGTCGTGCATCGAAATGGTTTGTAAAGGGCAGGCACTTTCAAATAATACTTGGCAGTTGATTGGATGAACCATCTGGTCGTTTTCACTGTCGGCACACCTAAACCACGCCCGTATCGCCATCAAGACGACGCTGATTGGTAAATTCAGTTGCTACTCGGACACATTCACACTGAGGCTAGCCCTAGGCTTTCCAGACCGATTCTGGCGGAGAAATTAAACGTTAACATTTAAATAGGTTAGCCTCTAGGCTAAGAACACGAAGGGTGTTCTAAGGGGAACACCCAGTGTGATGGGAATGATGAGGTTACACGTGGGCCTTCCATGTTTAAAGCTTCTCTTTAATGTTTCATATCTCAACTAGGGCTGTGCGATAAAGCAGATATATGACGTAGTTTAAGACTATGGAAATTATCGACTGAGTTTCCTACCTCTGTATTTTGTTTCTATGTCTGGCAAGCTCATAGAATATTCAATCTTTCAAACGAGTTATCTTAAAGAAGCCACACGTTTCTCAACACTATGATTGCCATGTTCTAGTTCCCTACATTATGCAGTTAACGGGTTATGTTCGCATTAGTAAACAATCAAAAATGTTTTATTTTAACACATTTAGTTTAGGGAAGGTGGGATGTCATTGGATTTATTTACAGAACTTGCTATATCGTGATATGTATCGTTATCGGGATATAAAATAATCTATATCGGGATATGACATTTTGGTCATATCGAACACCCCTAATCTCAACTGTATTTTGTTTTGTTTATATGTGCACACTAAAATCCTAAAAAGATCTCCATCAAAATGTAATGTTTTGAGTGAGCTATATTCATTTGATGAATATTGTATGTGTACCTGTATAATACCACCATTAAATCCCTTAGTTGAAAAGAACTAAAGAATGCACCACAATTCTCTTTCAAATTTTACTGGCGCACTGGACCTGTTATCACATTATCAGAGACAGGTGATTTCTTTTAATGCATGTGTATATTGCAATATTAAGATAAACCATAATATTATACAACACCTATCATATAGTAACGCATACTGTCTGTAGACAAACTCTCCTGCCATTAGTACACTAGTCCATAAAGCCACCACAGAAAGGGGACGTTACCTTCTTGGCCCAGAAGTTGAGCTCCTTGGTGACCAGTTGCAGCAGCTCAGAGTGGCAGAAGGGAAGGAAGTAGACGATCTCATTGATCCGACCCAGGAACTCGTCCCTGCGGAACTGGGCCTAGACGGGAACCAAAGAAGATTACTGTATAGTAATTACAGTCAACTGGCAAACCTGAGTTAAACCAGCTAAAAACAGTTGCACTTTTGAGTGCATGCGTTACCTTCAGGATTGGTCGAATGACAGAGTCCTTAAATTGCCTGGAGATTTTAACATCATCACCCTTTTGTACGTCATCTATGGAACAAAACCAATACAATGTGTAAAATATACTGCAGTGCGGGGCTGCTAGTGTGTTAACACCAGCGAAGCAATTAATTCTTTAGACCGGTGCCAGTGCCAGTCAGGATTAGTAGTCTTAATATTTTGTAGAACCTTTATTATTCATTGCATTTATGACATAATAACAACATCTTGAATATTAATGAATAGCCATTCATCATGTATTGGCTTTTATGCAGTAAAAATGCCTGTGGACATACATTTTCTTCGGAATCCCAACTCCTAATTTCTCTGCATGAATGATTATAGTTCCGTCTTATCTGCCCCCGTAAAATAAAACACAATGCGTCATTACTGCCAGCATGCCAATATTACAATATATATTTAAGGGACAATCGTTCACAATTCCCAAAACTCCTGATTAACTGGTGAATGCCCTGCGTAATAGAAGGCATTTCACTCTGCTCGCACACTGCTTCGTTTCCAACGTAAATTGTGATCTGGGGATATATATATATATATATATATATATATATATATGGACCGTGACTTCACCCCTAGCTCTTTTCTTCAACGGGATTTAAATATCGAGCTGAGCTGGCTCTGGTGCCATCTTTGCAGTACCTAATCGCCTCTATGTCCCCCCTATCAATCATAATGTTGAAACAATGAGTATTATTGTGCTGACACGCGAGTGTATTATTGTGCAGGTGCATTAATGCGTTGGGGGTCTCACCGAGGCTGTTGGCCAGTTTCCTGCGGCTGATCTCCTCGGCTTCCTGGCGGAGCTGCAGCGCATGGTGGGCGATTTCGTCACTGGCCACGTTGGAGGTCATGATGAAGATGGCGTCCTTGCACTCAATGGTCTTGCCCTTCCCGTCAGTCAGACGACCCTGAGGGACAGGGAATTTAGCAGCGGAACAGAGACCAGGGAACCAGGGAACCAGGGACCTTCATCTATCTGATGAGTGTGTAAATGTGTGAAGGTACAGCAATTATATTTGTCATCATCTGTGTTACGTTTGGAAATTCTTGCTGATTCTTGCCATTTTTACCACCTTGGCATTTTAGGTTATACACATTTCTGTCACGGCTACATTAGGCCAGTAATGCTCTCTATCTGGAGTCAGTGTGGCAGTAATCTCTATAAACAGATTTTTTAATATGAATGTACAAAATTTGTAAGCAGCAACATAAGATATTGTATAAATTACCGGATGCGTCCGATTTACGTTTGTAGCCTTTCTGTAGTATGTTTGGAGTACGTTTGTAGTCCGAGTAGTATTGACCAATCATGTCTACACGAGGCAGAACACATTGGCCGAAAAGCAATTTCAGAAATAAATGGCTATGTTGTGACTACAATTCAGTTTTTTATGTTTTTGGTAATCTGTTTATAAAGATTAGCCAAGATCAACTCCATTCAAATCTCGAGTAGAAAATCAGACCTAAAATAATGACCCGCGGATGGAAGAGGGAGTCTTGGCCATGATATCAGCTGGCTACACCAACAGAAATATCCCAAATATATTTAATCTCAGCCCCCAGAGGCCGCCAGACGTTGTAGCCGATGGGATCCAAGATTGGTGTGACATTGAGTGAAAGTTGAAAATTGGCAAAGCAATTAATTGACATCGATTCTCATGCCCACTTAGGGAAAACAACACTTAACAAGCTGATCTATCCCTGTTTGTGTGTGTGTGTGTGTGTGTGTGTGTGTGTGTGTGTGCGCGCGCGCACAAGTTTACGCATCTTTGTCACCTCGTCAAACAGCTGCAGCATAATGGTAAGAACATCGGGGTGGGCCTTATCCACCTCGTCAAACAGGACCACGGCGTTGGGACACGACTTCAGCTTCTTGGTCAGCTGACCCCCCTCTTCATGCCCCACGTAGCCTGGCGGTGAGCCAATGAACTTAGCCACCTGAGGGAAGATGAGAGGTCAGATAGCTATCTAGAACTCGGTGACCTGAACTTACCGGGCCCAAAACTGGGACCAGGACATATCCTCCTGTGGCATCTGTCAATGTTACATTTAACTGACCACTACAAAACCTAGTTCATCCATACAATGTTTTAGTTCTTATTTACTGGCATGGTTTTAATGGGAAGTGTTTCCTTGTCTGGGGTGGATGAGCAGGTTATGGGGTGTCGTTTGTTTCCATGAGAAATGTGCGCTCGTAAAGACCACTGAAGGCGGTGTGTCAAGGAACGCAACGTTCGAAAGATGAAGTCAAATCAACGGAGGAGCTCAGACACCTGATATTCAAAGGATATTTATGGCTTGACGCCAAAGAAATAGAACGGCGTTCTTAACTTTGGCGTCAACGCGCGTCTGACGCCGCCAGTGGTCGATGCCCGATTAAAATGAACTAGTTCTAAAATCCTGGCGTCTCTTGACGCGCGTCAACGCCTTCAGTGGGCGGTGGCCTTGAGACTGTAATGTGAATAAGAGCTGTATACATGAAATTGAGTGAGTTGGAAATGCCTACGAGAATCTGATCTATTGTTGTGCACCGTATGATTTCAGGAACCATTTTGGAGCGTTTTTTCGTGTGCGTTGCTCTTCACATGACCTAGCCTGATTGGCTGTGCCAATACGAGATGGTATATCTCAAAAGGTATTGCTTTAAATCCATAACTGTTTGTATTTGTTTATTTAATATATTAGCTTATTTATTGTTTTGTCATAGCGGAGCTACGTTTCTATGACATTAGACACATTTGACCATGCCTTGCAATTCCCTGGACAACTTTAATTTTACCACAGGGCACCTTTAAAATGGATAACACAAAGTGGTTTCAAAACCAGTATTGTGAAAACAACATGGTTCAAGTGCAACATATCTGTGCTAGGCAATTTTCTCTACACAACCCATAACCCCTTTCAGATACTTTCTTGTATCTCAGAGGGCCACATGCGGTATAGTCACAGAATGGACAAAGGTCTGGGTCCACAGTAAGGTCTCACCTCGTGTTTCTCCTGGAACTCTGACATGTCCATACGGATAAAGCCCTGCAATCACAAAACCAGACATGTACACGAACAATACCAGTCTTATCTTTTCACATCTGCTGGTTGAAGTGTATTTTCTTGTATTGTCTTCTTGGTAAAGTGGCACACTATTAGCCTGGTGTAACCAGGCCCAACATTCACTTGGTGAATAAGGTCTGGCCACGCTCCACTGAGAAGCGTTAACAGTCGTTGCCTCCTAAACCTCTGTTTAATTGTGAAAATATTGGACAGCATTGAACCAATCAGCGTTGCTACAACAGGTTTGATTGCCTCATCTGGCTCTACCACCGTTTCGAAACACGCTTGACTTCAACGTCACCTCACTAACCTCTCAATTTGTCCGCCAGCAGGGTGGCTGTGAAAAGGAAAATTGCAAACAGTGTTTCCTGACTATTTTCTGAGAGCAATCTAGCTAACGGAGCACGCTAGCACTCTTTCAAAAGGAACCAAATAATAGGCAATCTAATAGGCAGTCAGCAAGGTTCAGATTTAACAGCAGTGTCTCTGTGTTGATGAAACAAAGTCACAAACCTTTTTGATGTCCTTGTGCATATAGCGAGCCACCTGTTTGGCCAACTCCGTCTTTCCTGGGACAAAATAAAACAACTTCAAATCACACATACAGACAGCAGGGAGCAGTATGGAAAACAAACTTATTTAATTTCACACAGGCCGACAGACACATCTTTCTCCACATAGCAAGCGCTGGCCTTGAAAACACAGTGCTTCCCCCTGTAGTGCCTTCTCCAAGGAAACAAGCATTATGTTTGGCAGCAAAATATTCTGCATATAAATGCTCACGTACGATATTGATGTGTTGTGTTTTGGCATGCATATGGATACGGCGAGTGTGTCTTGTCGCTGTGCTCGATATTGATGTCTCCTGGTCACTGTCTGTCGCCGAGGGCAACACAGAATATGAACACAGTCTCTCCGCTCTGTCATCTCTTTGCTTCTCCCTGGGATTGTCTTTGATCCATCTCTCGTGGACAAATATATACAGTACTTCCCTCTCTCAGCGCGGTATCTTATATTTTCTCATCTTCACACGTCACGATGACTGATCTCAGCTCTCCACTGTGCGTTTGGCAAGGCTTTTGAAGACTGTCCACGTGAAGGTTAATGGTAACTCTTGCAGCAAATAAGCCCTACTGTATATTAATAGGTTTGAATGAGAGTTTGTGGGTTTTTTTCTTGAATATACTTTATGCTTAATAATGAATCTCTGTTTGTGAGCCCAGCCAGTGCCAGTAGTGTCAAAGCAAATTACCTATTTTGTGGCATTGTACACAGCTGGGCTACCTCTTCATAATTGATAACAGGTTTGTTTGGTTTTAGTCAACCAAGACTTTCCTTGTTGTATAACGTTTTGTTTGTTTAGTTTTTAGTTAATTATTGTGTCAATCTCAGACATGCACAACATTTAAACGGGTCCTTCTACATTACTGCATTAACAACATTCACATTTTTGAGATTAGTGAGATAAAGCCAACACATATTACTCTTAAGAGTAATATGGCGTGGACAGCTCTCAGCAAATATGTAGCCTGCGTCTAAAACCATGATTTAGAGACCTCTGGTGCTGCCATCCTGTGTGGCGTTTAATAATGTTGAATATCTGTTGGGAAAGATGCGCTACTAAACAGCTGTATAGCGTTGACATGTAGCAAGCGTCTCTTCATCCTGGTCCTATACACTGACAGGCTGCAGCAGTAATTTACAGCATAACAACCCTCATTTACAGCCATGCTGATAAGTTGGCGGCGGCGGCGACCACTCGCTGATGCAGGAGGGAAGGTGTGTGTTGCAGATTTGGCGTGCATTACCAATTCCAGAGGAGCCGAGGAAGAGGAAGACAAGGGGATGCTCTTCATCGTACCAACCGTTCTCCTTGCGTCTAATGGCTACAGCGAGAGAGAGAGAGAGAGAGAGAGAGAGAGAGAGAGAGAGAGAGAGATAATCTGTTGACTTGATTCTACAGTGTTGTTTTACACGGACGTGACCCAGCTGTCAGCTGACATCAGGGTCTCGCAGAAACTATGATGAGTCTGAGGTGGGATGAGGAAAGGGTCAGAGACATTTGGCTGAATATGGCAAAACAGAGGGGGGGGGGGGAGAGACCTCTAGAGTGCTGTGTGACGATGCCTCTCCTTCTGTTCTCCTCCCCCTAGTCAGTGGGGCCATTAGCCAGCCGTAATTATGTTAGCCTTCCTGGCGCGGCCCTGGCTAAATCAGTTTAGCATGGATCCCAGACCTCCC
>JAODTR010072505.1:0-15606 GCA_025399935.1 Amblyopsis rosae | reverse complement strand
CTCTCTCTCTCTCTCTCTCTCTCTCTCTCTCTTACACACACACACACACACACACACACACACACACACACACACACTCACACACTCACACACATACAGTATCATAGCAAGCCATGGTATGTATGGTATGCATACAACAACCAGAGAATGATCTCTGTCTTAGAAATGGGCGGAGCTGCCCAGAGTGGAATACACCCTAAGGGGCTAAAATTCTCTACCACCATTTCATACACTTTACCAAACAGTCAAAAAGGAAAAATTCCACAAAAGATGTTTGGAAGTGGCCTTTGCCTCTTTATACCAAAGTCATGCCTTGGGAATTCCTTTACGATTGGATCTTTATTTTATTGGGCCATATATTTGCCATGATGTCAAATATCAAAGAGATATTTCTAGTTTGTAAATTATCCATTTTAGAACTGTGATTTGGTGACTGAGGGGCCATACCACTAAAAGCCTTTGCTGGGAAAGGCACATTCCAGCAATAGCCTAGTTTGAGTTGGTAAACAACGTTGCCTTTATAAATGGTTAGTGAAAAGTGCACACGTGGGATTGCATTCTAAATTCTATTTATTTCTATCTTTATTTATTTCAGAATATTAGAAGAATACATTATTTATGTCCTAAACAAACTCATTATTATCATCGTTTTAACAGGGACACAATGAGACCAATGGCTAGAGGGCTTCCTCTGAACTCAACCTGCCTTGTGCATTTCTGTCCTGTTTAACACAGTTGTTGTGCCGTTTGCCATATTTCATGCCCTGACACAGGATGATAATTCACTAAAGGGCTCTTATTGTAGAGCAGTAGAGGGAGGAATGCAAGGGAGAGAGAAACATGCATCACTGGGGCTCCTTCTGCTAGAAGACAAAGGAGAAAAGTGTATGACAGTCATTCTGCATGGATCTTATACACACTTATCAGCATGATGAATATCTTCCAGGGATTCCCATTTTGACAACAAGTCATGTATACACAATGAAGACAGAGGTCAGATATACCACAAAATCTCATTTCAGTGCATATTGTTGGGAGTTTTAAAACACAGTATATCTACTGTGGATTTCTTCAGTATTTTGTTTTTATACAGATTAGCACACACAGCACATTTGCATTGCCAAGCAGCTAATTAAATATAGAATTAGGTGCAAAGCAGTCTTCATTAACAGTGGGGGGTGTAAACATAAAATAAAGCCCTTTGTAATGCTAAATAATTAGATCAACTCGCTTATAGACTGCAAAAGGCCTTTGGCAGCAGGCAATGCAACTTCACATGATTGCCTACTTGACTGGGGGCCTGTAGTGATATTATACATGTTTGATTTTGTTGCTCTGGCAGTTGGTCACAGAGGAGAAATTGGAGGAGAATGGGATGCCAATTGGATGTTCAATGTTCAGCCAACGCTTTGGTGACCCGATGCTGACTCCTCTTCTGCCTCACTGGTGCTTGGGAAGGCAAAGCTGATGGTAATCATATCAGCACCCTCTAGCCTGCTAAAGATGATATTCATACCTGCGACGCAACATCCCCCTCTTTGCGGTGTATGCAGGCATGCCATGGAGCCTGTTTCCATGGCAACCACTGCATCTATCAGAGTTTCTGAATGCCGTCCATGTTATGAAGCGATGTGGTGCTGCTATGTGTTGAGGAGGAGGGAATGGAAGTACTTGTTGTTGTTTTATTTTCACCTTCAGGCGCCATGCTTGTTTATTTAAGGTGACCGCGACTCCCTTACAGTACCGACTTTACTAACAGACTCCCTGCTTTGGTCACAGAATGATGATACCACAGTAAAATAAACTGTGGCTTCTTTCTAACCACATAAACCTTTTTTACATCTCCCCTCCTCTGCCCCCTCTCTCTTTTCCAGAGGCCACTGCAAATGTGACCTGCACTATTGCCTTCTTTAGATCTGTTGTCACAACATGGACGGTGAGAATGAACCCAACTGCCGTCTGTGAAAATAAGCTGCAGGAGATAAGACAGTGGGTGTGGAGATAAAGACTTCAAAGGCTAGAACAAAACAGAAAGTGTTCTGCCAGTGCGGAGGATAGGCTGTGCAGAACTGATGTCTTTGTGTGTGTGTGTGTGCCATGAGGCGTACAGTTTGGCAGCTCATCTTCATAGCAGCAGAGCTATAGGGCATTAGTAGGTCAGTGTACCATTGTCTCCACATCACCCGTCTCCCGCTGTGAGCATTTGTTTCTCCTTCCCTTAGTACAGTGCGGGAGAGACATTGTAGTTGTGATCTTACGTCAGGACACACAGAACCCAGCCCAGTAGTACAGTACATAAAACAACTGGAGTATATGATTGGTGGATACTGGCCACCAAAATGCTTTTAAACGCAGGTAATATATTACGTAAAGTGTCATTTTCTAATGACACACAGCTGTGTACTTTATTGCTTGTTCTTCACTTTAGGGTGAAACTAAAGAGCTTATACTTCCCTTTAGTTATGTTCCATGACATCTTGTATGTTTAGAAGGAGGATACATACAGTATGCCCATTACCCATCCAACAATATATAACTTAAAGCATTTTCACTATGCTTTCATTTAACCACACACCAATGCATGGCACAAACCACAGTCCCGAGTCCGACCCTTGTGCATGCATGTACATACAGACACTATTAGCTAATTTCTCTGCTATCTTTTATTCTATTGCCAACTAGCTGGGGCTTGACATATCCGTGAGATCATCATTCTAGTTTGTGGCCACATCAGTTTGTTTTTCTCTCGCCGATTTGCTGATCCCCCTCTCAGCCAAGTTAATTCATTGTAATGCAGATTTAGCTATTGGGCTGGATGGAGAATGGTGGGGTGGGGGATGGTGGAATTGGATATAGGGAGGGAGGGTGGGGGCTTGTGCAGAGACTGGGAATGGTGTTAAGATCTGGCTGCCCTGCTGTGCCTTAGCAGGGGGTCTGGCTTAGGATGGGGGAAGGGCTAGAGAGAGCTGTCCACTGCTCTGTATTCATGATTCAAACATCAAAAATCACTGTTATCTAGTACAAATGCCTGACCTCATATTGACAGATATCAGCAATGCACTCATTATATTATATATTATTATAAATAAGTTGTCTTTAATCAGAGAGCTGCTTTGCTTTCAACACAATTAATCAGTTCATGTTTATTTTATTTAGTCTTTTTTACAATTAGCCAGCATTTGATTGTATTCCCAAAAAGTATTACACACACAATACAGTAAATGTAACATGATGCAGTTTTGGAAAAAAAAAGGTTAGGGGCTACATGCTTTTGTAAGGCAATGTAGAGAGATTGATGTGTCAAGGATGTTGGCCCCAGTTTCTGGAGAGATCCCACAGTCCAATAGCCTGGCTCCACCCGACTGCTCTAACTCTAAACTAAATGTATATCGCTGAGATTATAGTCTGGAGATCCTGTTCGCATTAGCGTTCACACAGCCACCCTGCTGGTGGCCCAATCAGCGTGGGTTAGTGAGATGGTAGAACTAGATGAGGCGATCAAAACAGTTGTTACAACGCCAATTGGTTCAGCACTGTTCAATAGTTTCAAAATTAACCAGAGGTCTATGCCAAGTAGGAGGACTTCTCTATGGAGCGTGGCCAGACAGTATTCACATAGTGAATATAGTCCGGCTACACCAGGCTAATTCCACCACCTTTAAAACAAACAATACGAACCAACAGTAAATGGCCTCTTTCCAACGTATATTCATTAACTACTAGAACAGTATAAAGTAAATTAATTGTATTAAAACTCACGTAAAGAATTCCTCCTGTATCATGCCGGGTTCAGATGCTGTGAATGTGCGTTCTGAAAATGGAAATGTAGTTTTGAGTATTCCTGATATGTGCTATAATGTCTGTAGGTAACGAAATATGTTTCTGTGTATAATGAGGGTGTTTGTGTGTGGCAGGTTAGTAAAGCATAATGTAAATTGCTCTTATAACGTCTGTCCAAGCTTTCCCAGGTAATCCAGTCTCTCCCTATTTCTTCCTCTTCTTGTCCTATGTTATCCTTCTCTATCCCTCTCTTTGAGAAAAGTATGGAGAAATCGAAGCAGAACCGAAAGCACTATAAGCAAATATTATCCCCCCCTTTCCTCAAGTGGAAAGACACTACCAGTGGAACACTGAACAATAATATATTTATGAATACAGCATGAGCATGATGGTTCATATGGGTGATCGATTCATATTAATTGTAACACTTTGTTCACAGTTTTGAGAAAGAAATCTTAGCTGAGAAATAATTTACAAAGAAAGAAAAGAAACGCCGGGACGACCGGGGTTCAAACCCGGGAACTTCATGCTGTGAGGGCTATCCACTGGGCCACCACGCTGCCTTTTTTCTTACACAACCTTCAGAAGTGGTTCTGTAATAGTCATATTTTATTTATCAGTGGACCCAGTGGTTGAAACTCAAGGAAATCAAGGAATCTGACATGAGGAAGCTACAATGGAATGCTGGTTTCACTGATTCAGCATTTGACTTGGTTGTTGTTCTGTTTTCTATTTTATGCATCTGCCAGTGCATCTGGGTTGTCATTAGGCATCATGGCTCTGGGTCGAGCTTGTTTGAAAGTGACCTATTTAACCTAACCCTCCCTCTGCTGTCCTCCAATTGATCCCAACACAATTAGAAATAGATTACTCCACTAGAACTAGCAGCGGAGTTTAGTTTGGTTTGAAAATCTGTTGTACATTATGTGTGCATGCATGCGTGCATGACATTATTATGCGTTTATGTGTGGTAGGGGAGGACTTTCTTCACAACACACGGCATAATGAACTGTGCACTGGAAATTCATAGAGAAGAAATTGATTGAATATGAGCTTGAACTTACACTATCATCTTGCTCTGATAAAGAAAGCGCATTTGCTCACTTCAGCTGGTCAGTGTCTTTCTTTTATTCGCTCTCTATATATATATATATTAGCTGCCTCTAAGTGTCTTACAGACCACAGTCATATAAAAAGGTTCAGCGTCTCCATCCTGGAGGGCGTTATGTTCTGCTCACTCCCCTCATTATATTAATGGTTCATAGACAGCTGTAGGCATGGACATGGCATGTCAAACTCTGATCCATCCAAAGCTAGCGTTGACCTCTACTAGCCTCTGCACTTTTTTATGAACACATTGTTACAGTATAATAGCATTTCATAGCCCATGCTGGCTAGAAGCATATACGCTGCATTATACCTTTCTTGCAACAGATGTGGCTTGTGTTTAATTACAGTCATAATGTTTTCCTAATTGTTGTCTAGCTTGTATTCCCAAGCGTTGCCTGAGCTTTGGTTAACTTAGAACCGCCTGACGATATTCTCAGAGTAGCATTCGCCTCACCTGTGGTCCAGTGGGACAGCTAGCATTAATTTATGACCGCTTCACCAAACTGTACATTTGAGCTTCCATTAACCTCCTGCTAGCTTAGGTCTTGGCAACCAACAGCACTTTGGCTACAGCCTGACATTGATTGGAAATGATTGACTGGAGATTGATGAGTTGAGACGGGGGATGGGAAGTGGAGAAGTGGCTGGGGTGAGCTGAGGGCGAGGGTGCAGCGCAGAATTATTTATGTTTGCGTCACATCAGGGAATGGGTGCAGTCAGGTCATCTCAGGAGTTATAGTTACTGTCTACATTATTCTCTCGTATGTTCACTGCTTGTCGGAGCTTGAAAAACAGCTCCGGCAAAAAGAATACATAAAATAAGATATATGAATATATCTCCCTCTGACATGCACATTATGAAAGTCACCTGCTCCACAAACATAGAAGAATAAGCCTTTGTTGGTTCCAAGATGGAGACAGTAACACGGCCTGGTCAAGGGTTCTCCTCTAGGGGATAATTACCACGGTTATTATGAGTCATTGACCTGCTGGATCGATGAGAAGGCAGTTAGAAGACCCTAGGTATCTGCCCACAGAAGCCAATGAATGAGTAGCTGTGAGAGGTGATAGAGGTCACCGTTGAGACAGGGAGTTAGGTAAAATATTCTAATCCAATATACACTCTTTGTCAAATGCTAGCTGTTCGTTCTGTCTGTGTGCATGCTGAACCAAGACAACCAAGACAGTGTGTGTTAATATGAACAGAGAGTGGTGCAGACACCACACAACACTATTGCAATAATGTGTCTGGTGTGTAACGCGTATTTAATCTGGGGGGCGGAGCTTTTTAGGAAGCACTGAAGGCCAGAAACATCTGCTATGTGAATATCATTCATTTGAACAACTATCCAATATAGTATTTCATTGCTAACTATTTCCTGGCCTTGTGGTCTAGTCTTCCTCCTCCCTCTTGCGGGTTTCACTGTTCTCTGATTGGCTTGTTGACACTTTCGATGGTCGCTGCGTGAGCGTGCATAAAAGACGGCCATCGACCTCCACCAATGGGGCGAGAAGTGAGATCAAGGGTATTTTGTGTCACGATCATGTCCCTGGGGCATAAGATGGATGTTGATGTGGCCGGTCGTGGGGGAGCTCCACTTTCCTTTGCTCGACCATTTGCCCAGAGGGGGGTTATTTCCAAACATTCTTGGGTGTTCGGTTTGCCCCCCCACCACATTTGATAAGTGTAGAGTTAATCCCCACCCCTACATTATACCCCTACCTTACATTCCAGCTGTCTGAGAGGAAAAATGATCCAGGCGGATGGAAATGTATGGTATTTGTCTGCTCTTCATATTTGGGAACCTAACGCATATGTGGCCATTTAGCTCATTTGTGCTAAACGAAATGTCTTGGCTGCACAATGCAAACATAACCACTAGCATGCAATGTTCCCATACCATCACACGTGTATAGACAGATGTTTCAATGCACACACACACACACACACACACACACACACACACACACACACACACACACACACACACACACACACATAAACACATGTATGCAGAAGGATGAAGATAAGGGGTTAATTTGGGGGTGGACGAGGGCTGAAAAGTATTCAGAATCATGCATGCTATTTCACTGTCCTGTTTAATGCAGATTTAAAAGCAGCCACAGGATTTGTTTAGATTAATTGTAGTTCCATGGAATAGTTGCCTGTGCAGAGGAGGGCTGTCTCTACTGAGTGACCCTGGTCTACTCAGTGTCAGGGTGGTCATTAACAGCGACTGGCCGGCATTATCTTAGCATTATCATCAAACGCCTCACCTCCCACACCTTTCCAAGGTAACACAGCTGCCTTCCACACACTGAAGGGTTTTGAACAATGAGCTGTGTTCACAAAATGCAGTGTCAAAGAAACACAGGCTATTTCTAGGGCAGCAATGCCTTTGCTAAAAGTGAAATGAGCTGAAGGTTAATATGATGTTTTGTCTGATATTGAAATATATATATTTACACCTTTGTCATTTAGTAGATATTTGTATCCTAGGGATTGTATAAACATATTGACCAATGATAAATATGGGTAGGCCAATGTTGGGTGCATTCAGGGTGTCTTTATCTCAAACTATCAAGATCAGTTCTCTTTGAGGAATATAAAAGTGCCCCAACTGATGTACAGATGTTGTATTGAAAATGTGGAATAAGGAAATGAATGGTTACTGGAATCTTCTCATTGTCCAGGGTGATAAGGTGGCAGCATCTCAGGGCAGAGAAATCAATATGAAGATGCACCTGTCGGACAAGAAGACAAGAGACACACATCTCTGATGTGGCTTGAATCTCCTGCGAGTGTCCACACAGTCATTACAGTAATAAAACAGTGGCAATAAGGATTAATCCAATTGGTTTGCAACAGACCTTCTGCTGCATTCACATGGAAGATGGCAGGTGGTAGACAGCAAACCAGTAGACAGGGCAACATCTCCTGGATGGCACGTTATGTCATTATTTTAGTATTGTATCTATTCTAGTGGTGATGCACTAAAATGATTAACCTAGATTGCCCACTTCCTTTTGTGAGGGAGCTACATTACATCTGGTTGTAATATCTGTCACTTTTCCAATATTATCTGCCGGGCTCATCTAATTTTACTGTCCTGCCAACTAAATTGATATCCGGTCTGCTCGATTCCCAATCCAATTTACCAATCCAGCGCCATCCAACTCCTTTATCTTGGAGGAAAACAGGAAGATCTTTCACAAATCACGATCACACGCACACACACACACACACACACACTCCCGGAGGCTCAGATGCATCTTCATCTTCAACAAAACCAGGCTTGTCAACCTAGCCCCAGACATACACCGGGTGTACAAGTGACACATTCCCTTGCTGCCATCACGTTTTCATCTGTTTGCATCATTACACATCACAACTGTCTGGTGAGGCATCAGACGGTTGTCCATCTGAACAGTGGAAAACAATGTCTTCTTTTTCTTGACGGTTTTAATCCCTAACACTCACTGCTCAATACACATTTAAACCACACAGGCGTGTGAATATGTGGGTGCGTTTACCTTTGTCCAATACTGCCTCTGATTTGTATGAAACGCAACTATTCAACGTCTGGATTAACTTTACAGCTTCTATATTATTAAATGGACCATTCAATTGTCCATACTATGTAATGATTTAAAGTGAAATGCCATTTGTGTATAAATAAATAAAAACTTGTCATTCTTTCTCTGATATGATTAGCTCTTGCAAAATGAGTGGGAAACCCAATTCTAATAATATTTCCCATCGTAATGCAGGGAGCCGCTAATGAAAGACGTGTTCTGACGGAAATACAGGAAAATACAATTACAATATTTATGCATTACATTAGTGTCAACACTGTTAACACTGTCAACTACGGGAAATAATTGACATGCATACGATATAGCCTGTACCTGCATGTGAATTAATTTTGCGTCCACAGTCATACCTCCACCGTGGCCATATAGCAGAAAGGGTATCGATCGTAAAGATGCCAGCCTAAAACTCTGCTCTTGTCCTATAATGATAGCCATGTTCAATCTAACACACTCTCCTTTTAACCCTTTGTTTATTTGGAGCACATCCTTGGTGCTTCTCTTGCCTGTCGGCAACAGGAGGGCATTTCTTCCCATGTTACTCTTATGACGTTCCCATGTAAAGCGACAGAGCTACAGACAGAGATCAGTGACATTTTTGTGAACCCCCTATCTCTCCTCTTCTAGTGAAAATTGAATAATCTTGTAGCTTGGGGGAGGGTAGAGCAGTGTGCTTGTGTCAGAGGCAGGCTGAAATATGTATGCATGTGTGTTTGTATGTTGTTGTGTGTATGACCGAGACGAAAAGGGAATGCAGTGTGAACGAGAGAGAGAGAGAGAGAGAGAGAGAGAGTGAGAGAGAGAGAGAGAGAGAGCGAGAGAGACAGAGAGAGAGAAACAAGATAGCACTGGCGTATGACAGTAGCAAGAGATGCTGCATGTGTTGGTGCATTTCTACGATATAAAACTGTGGAAAGGGAGAGGTGTGGAAGGACAGGGCAGTAATATTAAGCATGAAAACTCAATGAGAAGAGCCTGTGGTCTAGATTGTGTGTACAGTATCCAATCTATGCATGCTTTCTTTCTGCTCATGTTACAATGTCACTGCCTCATATGGGTCCCAAAATAGAAATTTCCATAAATAAACCATGTGCCGGCTGTACTTCCCCTGCTCTTTTCCAGTATTGCTGCGGGAGGGCTGGAGGACAGCCATCGAGGGACTATCTGCAAGTTCACAGGCATAGTGGATCTGTGTAAAGCCCTGGGTCACAGAAACATTTCACTTTTGCCAGTGCTTGCAGCAGCAGTACTTCATTATTGATATGTGACATGGTCAAATCACTGTGAAATACTGTAATAATACTGTCACCCTTCTCTCTGAAGCTCTCTCCATCTCCCCTACTCTCTCTCTCTCTCTCTCTCTCTTGTCCTTCATTTTCCCTGCCTGGTTGTTTTTCTCCCCGTCTCGTCTCGCAATCGCTCTCCATATCCCTGGCTATACTGAGGGTCCAAGTGGTTGCCACGACAATGCCATGACAACAGTGATGGAATCCATTTGACCTGGGGACCTCATGAATGAAGGGGGGCTTTAAAGCGACTAGCCTAAATGCCCAGGCTGCCGGCGGATGAGGAGAAAACGTAAGCCCAACCCACCCATCCCCGCCAACAAATGCACATACAAAACACACAGATAAAATACATCCTGCCCTCATACCCAACCCCCACCATCAGCACAACGCTCCCCGGAGTCCGATGTGCATCCAAGCTGAAGAGATGAGCTGGCCGGTCGTATCGTTGTTGAGACACAGAGTCATGGCAGTGCTATTTTAATATCCTGCTAACATCCTGCTGTTGAATACTAATGTGAGGACTACAGTGCATTTTACAGTGGAGCTGGTTACACTGACAGGTGTAAATAAGAATACATTTGTGGAAATATAACGACGGTGGCATTTTATTTGCCAACAATGTATACTTTTTCCCTATAAAACAACACAATTATTTCATCCCAACTGGAGAATCATTGCAGGTCGGATTTGGTGGGATGTTTTGATATAACTGCACATCCAAAATGGCGGCTCCAGGTCCCAGCTGCGACCAGGTGTTGTACATTAAGCAAAGTGCAGCGGGTGGATTTAGCTGAGCCAGTTATGTTATAACATTACTCTGTTAGGGGACAGCCGGAGCGCTTTATTTCATAATGCTTTGGGGTTTTACCACGTGCCTCGTCATCCAATGCAGAAGCGAACTTCTAAGTCAACAGGTCTGTGCTGGGCTATGCCTGTCTGTCAAATCTTACAACACATTGGTGTCTCTATCTACAGAAGTCCAATGTTGACATTGTAAATATATAAGTGCTTAATTTGATTGAAAAGGCTCAAAGCTTTATGTTAAGTGCCTGTGTGCCAACGCATTCCTGTGTTAATGTGGTTCAACCCAAGTAGTTCACACTTGTGGCACACAAATGTTCTTTGGCTCAATCCTGGGACCACACACGGAATATCTCACATTACTGCATGTGTGTCGTGGGGGGGAAGGCACTATGGCAGTAATGGGGTTATAGCTGGAACCTGCCAAACCTGTGGGCCCTCCTCAGTCAAACTGTAGCCCCATTCACCAAAACCAAGCTCCATAATTATCCTGGCCTGTCCACGCCATTAGACAGCCTTAACTGGTTCGTCACGTTTCTGCATATGACCCCTCTTCTTGTATGGTTTATCTTAACATAACATAACCCGATCAATAATAATATATTCAGAATATCACGACCCTCCAAATAACTTTTGATTGCGTTTCACCCAGTGCGTGCCTGCTTTGTGTCTTGCAACATGGAGCCTCTTGATTTGTCCTTTTGCTGGCCTGATGGAAACAATATAAATACATACAGGCTTTCCTCCAGTGGCTTTCTTCTTCCTCTTCCTGTTTTTACATCCTTCCCTTGGCATGATTCTTCTTTCGTTGCTCTTCCTTCCTTACTAATTTGTTGTTCTTTTTTTTAAGAGGACATCTAGGAGGCTACACAAAAGATAATAAACAGCCACAGTCGGAATACGTTTAAGATAAACTATACGCACACAAAGTCTGTAAATGTGTGAACACTTGTGGGATGAGCTTGGGCTGATCGTGCCAGACTGACCGACACAACCACGTTGGCTGACCTGTGACAAATGGTGGTTGAAGAATGGGATGCCATCCCACAGCAGTGTGCGACCATGGTGACCAGCATGAGGAGGAGGTACCAGGCTGTTGTGGCTGTGTATGTTTCTTCCACACGCTACTGACGCTCCTGTTTGTTAAATTAATACATTGTTAAATTACCAATATGTCTTGTTTCTTTAATAATCCACTAAACAACACCAACCAAGAATCAACATCAAAGAAAAGCTGTTGGTGCAACCCACATACTCTGCCCTGCTCATCCCACAAATGCATTTCCCAAACGTGTCACCAAGGGACATAATCAGGCTTTCTGTTGGTATAAGATTTATTGCCAAAAATAATTGTTACAACAAAGAAATATATCCAGACACAAAGTTCCTTACTTTTTGCCACGCAAAGGCACACACCCACACACAGAGTAATATACAATGTTTTTTCTATTGTGTTACTATCTCCATTACTGCTACAGGCTGGTTGAAAGTACAGTTTAATCACATGGTAGCATATTTTGTTAGCACTTAGCATACATCAGGTTTGAATGTGCTGAATGTGTGAATTGTGCTACCCAGTGGGCATGTGTATATGATGTTGTTTGTGAGCTTTTCTCTGTGTATATGTGTCTACTTTTGTGTGTGTGTGTGTGTGCATGTGCGTGTTTGTGTGTGCGCGTGCGCGTGCGCGTGTGTGTGTGTGCACGTGCTATGCATCAGCACTATTTTCACTATTTTCACTGTCATTCACTCTACTGGTTCACTGGATGGTTCTGCATCAGGAAATATAAACATTTCCCCAGAGAGCACATGCATTTCATAAAGCAAACATGCACGCACACACACACACACACACACACACATGGAAATATGACAGCCCTGCACTGAAGGGTCAGAGGTTACCATTACTCAGTGTCTCACATTCAGGCATTCAGCCATACAGCAGCCACAGTAATTACACACACACACACACACGCACACTCATTGTGCAGACCTTCCTCATAATTATATATCTTTGGGGTTTGGGGTTTCACGCTCCACCGTGGAATTAACCACTTTGTCACGTGTTCTCCTACATTTGCATTGCTCTCTACCTTCTCTCCCTTCAGCCATGCAGCCACATTGCTGTTTCTCACATGAACAGTGAGCTGAGGCAAGAAACTGCGGCTTTGTGCGCTCTATAACATAATCGAGGTGTGTACCTTTAAAAGCATGACTGCTCTGTACGCCTCTCCTTCTGTTATATGGTCCAATTCCTCAAGTGCTGTCGGCCCTCTGCCTTCAGCAGCCAGTGGCTGCTGGAGTATTCTGGAGTATTTGCGTTGATTACATTAACATTCCCCAGATGTTAATGTAGTGATCCGACACATCCGTCCAAGCAGAGCTCGCCTTATCTCTCGGAGGGGTCCGAGACCTCCGTCTGTCCAGAACCTAAAAGTAATGCTGTACCGTTAAAAGAACACGGGAGATGCAGACGGTATGTACTGGGGAAACATAGCGGAGGCTTTGATGAAAGACAAGCCAAGGTTTATGTAACAGAACGCATGAAATGTGTATGCGTGAGTGTGTGTTTGTGTGCGTGCGTGCGTGGGTGCGCGTGTGCGTGTGCGTCTGTGTGTGTTGGTCTGAGGAGATAAAATATTGGCAGAGTAGTTCATTTCCAATCCTCAAAGACTGTGATAATATGAGCCCTGTGGAGTGAAAGTGAGCGAGATGAGAGAGTGAAAGAGGGTGTATGGGACACATATAACACAGTGGGAGGGAGGAATGGTCTTAGGTGATGAAGGGGAGAAGACAGAGGAGATGCACCGTAGCACTGTCATAGCTGCAGGTGAAGTGCTGCATTCTCTGGAGCATGTCTGACCATCTGTTTGCTCTTGTCCAGATGAGGGTGCCAGTCGGCAGCATGACCACAGGAAGTGGCTTGTCCCCTGGGTCTTCTCAGTGGAACACGATCTCCTAAATAATTGCTGGTAGGGTTCCCAAACACTCATCTCTCCCCTTGTCAAACAACCCCAAGTGGCCCCAGGCCCACCCTCTGCAACCCTACCCCTAAATCCACTTTGGCCCCTTAGCAGGGTCGATACCCAACACCAGATTGTCCCTCTCCACGGTTGCGCTTCAAAGACCACTGAGTGCTGAGGCTACATCCAGGAACCCAAATGCAGACCGACCTTAGGCCCCATTAACCTGCCCTGCATTTGGGAAGACGTGGCCTCATAAAAATGCTTGATGACCGGTTGCTGCTGAGCCATAAGTTGTGTCAAAAAGGAAGTTACCTGTTTGTTTAAAGTTGACTGGAGGTTGTTGGGGTTCATGCCAAAAACGTGTCTTCTGCTGTGTTGTGGTATTGGCTGTTGTGTCATTCAATGGGAAGTTTTCTTTGTATTACGATGTTTAATATCTGTACATGCATGTGTGTAATACAATATATTTTGGGCATGAAACTTTCAGTACAAATCTTAAATTTGTCATGTTGGTATGCTCCGTTTCTAACAGCTATAGTATATTATTATAAAACATACTTGTGATGCTCTGGTGATGCCGGTTCCTTCCAGGAATTATCATCTTTATAGATACTGTTTTACATTTAATCTGTACATTTGTTAATGGTATGGGTAGAAATCCATTGCGCAATTCTTTCAACTTCATTGTCAAGCATATCTGATAGAGAAAGAGAGCAGTGTCCGCTATTTGAAGCAGCAGTGTGTTTCTGTGCGCACGTGGTGTCCTGTGTGATCCGCGTGCTTCAGTATCGTCACAGGAGCTGCACGGCAAATGCTGTTTACAGAGACCAGAATAAGAGGGGAAGGACCCACCGGGAGAGACCAGGGGAGAGACGATGGGGATGGGATGAATTAAAGACCTCAACTCAGCCCTGAAATATGCTAGCCCTCGACCTCGGGAATTATACTTGCTAACCTCGATGCAGATTAGAAGCTTGGACCCCTCTGAGAAAAACAATGTAAAACCCCAACATTCCTTATGATGCAGAGAGGTATATGAGCATTTGTATCTGTGCCTGGTAAACATGGATGTTCTGAGGAATCTGAGCTATGACAGTTAGGTACTGTTCACACACGCTCACAAACACACACAAACATACCATGGCACGCAAACACATTGATAACGATGTGATGCAAACAATCTGCCGTCCCCACCAAGTTTAGGATGCTAAACTTTGCAACGGGGCATATATACGTGGCAGACTACATTGCTCTTTCATGTGTGTGTCAATAATAATAAGTCTAATCTTTGATGAGCATCGTCACTTATTTTAAAATGGGAATGCATAATATTGATTTGCTTTGGTGTCCCAATAATGACTGTTGCCTGCATTATTTCTTTGTATTGGTTGTTGTGAACACTGTTAAAGTTGTGGAAAACCAGTAATGTAAAATGCTTTTCTTTCTGTCAATCGTTTGTTTTTTAAATTGGAATATTTTTATATTCCCCTTTAAATATATTTGGGAGGTTTATATTAAGCCAGCCTTTATGGAAAGAAATGCACATGAACAAATACCACCACTTTGGCTGTCTAAAACAGCACATTAACATTTTAGAATATCAGTTCAGTATGGAAATAGAAGCTCAGTTTGTTGCTGTTTGTCTATCTACCTACATAGATATGTCTTCTAGCCTGGTGTAATCAGACACAAAATTCACTTTGTGAATGAGGTCTGGCCACGCTCCACTGGGAAACGCCAACAGTCGTTGCCTCCTACTTGGTGTAGACTGGGTCATTTTGGTATTTTTGGTATCTTTTGGTAGCTATTGGACAACTTTTAACCAATTGTATTGACAACCCATGGGCGCAGTGGGGGGGGGGACGGGGAAGATACGTCCCCCCCACTTTCGTAAAAAACTAAATCGCCCCCCGCCACTTTTGAGAAAAAAAAAAAAGAAAAAAATTGTGTATTATGTCCGATGTCCGATGTAGCCTAACTCGAGTTACATTAGTTTATTTGCCTACTTTGATGACCACCATAAGGCTACCAGCATTGGCAAGTCCACTATTCACTATTCAATGCCCCAC
>JAODTR010072504.1:0-28378 GCA_025399935.1 Amblyopsis rosae | reverse complement strand
ATGTGACGCAGTGCTGATAGATGGAAAAGGCTGAGACTAGCAGTCACCTGGAAAACCTGCAGGCCCATGTGCGCGACAGCCAGGTGGATCTTGGTGCCCTCTCGGTCTGCCGCAGGATGGTACCGGACGCCGTACATTTCCAGTTTGCGGGCAATCTCCAGGACTTGGAAATCGGATTCAGCTGGAGTCTGGCCCCTGGAAGAGGCCGCGTGTCACACACATTAACATTTGCTGGACTTCCCCCCCTTCCCTCTCCCCGCACCATTTGTTAATTTTAATGCCAAGTAACATGGAATGAAGTAAACCCCATCTTGCTAGCATGTTGGACGATTGAAAAAAGCTGCTAGTGTTCAAGATAGCGTCTGTTTCAGTCACTAGTCAGTGAATATTATATCCTATTTTCCTACTCAAATGCCTGCTTCAGAATCTAGTTGGTTGACTATAGTACCAGTCAAATAAAGTGGACAAGCATGCAAGAATGTGATAATATTGGTATTGTAAGTGGTGACATTTATGCAAGTTAATTTATGCAAGTTAAATGCCGGTGTCATGGACATGGATTTGGTCTAGGCCAAGACTAAAAGAAAAAAGTTCTTAATCTAGTACTGTGCTTAGTCTGCCTATGAAACCATGCCAAAATGGTATAGTGAATAAAACTGGAGAAAGCTTGTTGATATTTGAAAATAAATACAAATATTAAATAAAATTAGAAAAACAGGATTCTCCCTCATTAGCTCTGCCACACACATTGAAAACTAATTGCGAATGCTAGAATATTGTTGTGTGCCAACGCTTACTATACAAAGTGTAGTGTATTACCGTACAATCGCTTACTATACATTTAAGGTAACCTTAAAGTATAACACTATAAAAGAAATATCCATGTATAGGCGTATCTGTGAATACTCTATGTAAAAGTATCAGGAGATACAAGCGAGACACCAATGCACTGTCATTGTGCCTTGATAATTCTCCTCAACCAAAACCACATGAAGTAGGATAAATTTCACTATCCTAATTTCTTAGTTTAGATAGTTTCGATCATGTTGCCATTACGATTGCTATTTCTTTTCTGAGAGCGAGAGAGAGCGAAGTTGGCGTATTAAGACATTTAACCTTTATCCTAGGGATGATTTTGCCCATATTGTCCACCTAAATACCATAATCTCAAGGAGATCATGCACAAGATTCGCCTGCCTCAAACTCCTCGAGCACAAACCATAAGTTTAACTCTCAGGAACTGACGTTTTCTAAAGCCAGGTAATTACTACACAACAGTATGTTAGCAGAGCACCTTCTAATTTAGCTCATCCAATAAGCAGCAAAATCCCCTTTAGGCCCCTCCCCTGCCTTTACCCTAAGACTGGGCGGAGCAAAGGGATTATGTGTAGCAGGCCAGTGCATCTATAGCTGTCAGCGGGGGAGATTAAAAAAAAAAGAGGCTCCCGTCACAGAGCGAGCTACTACATTAGGATGGGAGAGCCACTACTGGCTAAAAGGTGCCATGGGAACACTTGTGTAAAAGCAGCAGATTGAACTGTTAAAGTGGAACTGAAACACTAAACATAGTTTGCTTAATTTAAAAGATGAAGTCCCACTATAAAAAATAAGTACAGGGTAAACACTGTCCGTGAAACAAGATTAAAAATGACAAGTAATGGAAATGACATTTACGTTTTTATATATACACTTTTCTCAAAATAAATACACTTAATAAGGTCTATAATGAATCAACATTAGGCTGCTTCATGTCCACTTTAAAGTGTCACTGAAAGGAGCCAGGGTTGTCCCCGAGTGTCGCTTACTCCTTGAAAAGGAACATATAGGAGCAGGTTATTTATGCAGCCCTTTGGGAATGCAATGTGATTAATTAAGGGCTATATAAATACAATTGATTTGACTACACATTTTACCCAGATATAAATTACAATAGCAGTTTAGTGCATCAGTAAAACAACTAAATTCCACAAGAGTTCATGAAAGATTCAGTGGAAAACCTTCAAACAAAAACAGCGCCATTAATCACAGTCCCCCTCTTTCCAAAAATTACAAACCTCAGACAGATATTTGAGAAGATTATGAACACAACAGTAGTGTTACATTCATGGGCTTCACAAAAGACAAAAATACATTTCAAAGAAATTGTGCTTCGGGAAAAGAGAATGTGTCTTATGTTGAGATCTCCATTAGGTGCGAGGAGTGCAGCAATTTAAAACAGCTATTTTTGTGCCATAAAAACCAATTTTGGGCCCATTTATTCACATTGTGCATGAAATCAGCATTACAAAAAAAAACATTCATTTTGTTTTTTGGACCAGACATGACCCAGATAACAGATAAGGCTTGTCTACTGAGGTGTTCAATACAAAACACAATAACCTCACTGTGTAGTGAAACCATTTCAGTTTGCACTTTAGAGATTATAAGAACTCACTGGTGACGACGATGAAGCTCCATAATCTTCTCCTGCACATTCTCTTGGTAAGGCAGAAACTCGTTGAGCCTCAGGAAGTCCCTGTCAGTGATGTCCTCATAGTCACCAATCTCCGCTAAGGTTAAAGGGGATGAAAGATGGCCAACGTTTGATATTTCCGTTAGGGGAAAATTTTTTTAACTGTAAATATTCATTCAAGAAACTTCCTTTCCCTTTCAGAACATATGGAACGCTATATAAAAAACTAAAATATTAGGCAACTTGAAACCATGAGGCACAGGTAGGCGTGAATGTCACGATTATTCTGGCCAAAATATTCACGATAGGCGGTATTATCCCGATAATCATCAACATATGCTTAAAACTCTTACTATGGCACTGAAACAACACATTCTTAAGAAACAAATGTTATTATATCATGAGACATACTGTATCTTTTTTGTGTGACTCTTGTTTTGTTCCTGATTTTGAAACGCATCCAATTTCATGTTTTTTTTTGTGGGGGATAAAATGGGCAAACTTCAGCCAGTGACGATTGACTGGGAGCTAATAAATCAATTAGTAAATCAATACAATTAGACTATAAATGTGAGCCCCCCCCCCCCCAGTCATTCATAAAGATATTCATACTTGGATGAGAATATTCACGATTAACCTCGATAATGTACATTCACCAGGACATAATTATCGTATACGGGTGTATCGTCCGGTCAAGCTCTTCCCAAACGTACATTGGATGAGATGAGAAGCAAGCAGAGCCCCGGTGTTTTCTGTGCAGATCAACCTGCCCTCCGTCAGGTCTCTCTTCATCTGAAGGGAGAACAAGTACCTGTGGGGAAGGGGGGCAAGGGTTTAGCTCCCAAACAGCATTAAAGGCAGGGCCAGCCAGCCAGCCAGCACACCCTTGCCAACTTGCAGCTCAAAACAAAACTCCCTCAGAAGCTCCGCCCCACACATTGTTGTTGTGAGTGGTGTTCGCCTCTTGGTTTGTGTTCCTATTTATGAAGCCAGGGCAGTGTAGATATTCCGAATTTATTTTTAAAAGCACGCACAGAGAACGGTAACCTTTTGGTGAATTGTATAAAAAGTGTATTAGCTTCATAACCCATTTACAGTGCTTTCACACACACAAATTAACAGTGTTGGGAACTAGTACATTTCTCAGTAGCGTGGCGGTAGGGGCGCGGTTTCTGAATGAAGTAGCTTTTCAGTAGCGAAGCTATTGTCCGCAGTACTTGATCAATTAGAGTCCACAGAAGCTACATTTTCCCAAGCATTTATGAATCTGCAGCTCAAGCTTAAGTATATATATAAAGAAAAGACACTTTAACCAAGTCTATAAAAACTGATTTTAAGAAGTTATTTAGAAAAATATGTTACAATATCAGCTAGCCTCTTCGTCTGAGGTACCATGTTACAAAATGTAGCACATGCATGGCCAACCTTTAGCTTACTTGGAGCTAGGCCCTCACATGCTTTAAATGTAATCAATATAAATAGATTACACACCTAACAGGGAGCAATGAATAGACGCGAGGACCAATAACATGTAGAGATTCTGTAATAGATGAAGACGACCTCTGGTCAATGCCATAAAGGACTGAGCAAAAGTCAGTAGCCCAGTCAAGACAGACAAGATATGGTTCTAGGTTGAAGGGAACAGGACTGGACTTGTCCTGACTAATCTTGTGACCACAACCTCAGCTCAGGGTTAAAGGCAACTCCCATGTTTGGTAGTAAGCTTTATATTAGTTGAAACAAGGCCACATTGAGGTTGGTGGGGGAAGGGGGGTATAAAAGTATATATACACATTTATTAATTAATTTATATTAAAAACAGACACATGTCACTGTTGCCAAGCCAGGTGTTCAAATGATTGATTCAATTGGACCCTAGCCCTACGCATATGAAAAGCAGTCATAATCTGTAGTAGTGGTTATCTTATTCCTTACATACATACAGACAGTATGTGCTTAAGTGATGTGTAAATAAAATAAACCACACTAAGGCTGCACCATTGTCATTGATCTTGAAAGCATTGAAACCGCCTGCATTAGACCATAAACTGAATTAGCCTAGCAATCTGCTCTGTTGTTGGCTGCATACAGTGGCAGCTTACGTCGCTACCTCCCCCATGAACCCCCCACCTCATAAGACAAAGGGTGTATATATTTGATCAGAGTACCTTTGGTTTCACAGTACAATTTTACAAGTGAAAATGTGCAGTTCCATCACACAGCACAATGTCACAAGTTTTGAGGGAGCGTGCATTTGGCATGCCGACTGCAGGAATGTCCACCAGAGCTGTTGCCCGTGAATTGAATGTTAATTTCTCTACCATAAGCCGTCTCCAAAGGCGAGAATTCGGCAGTACATCCAACCGGCCTCACAACCGCAGACCACGTGTAACCGCACCAGCCCAGGACCTCCACGTCCAGCATCTTCACCTCTGAGATCGTCTGACACAAGCCACCCGGACGGCTGCGGCAACAATCGGTTTGCATAACCAAATCATTTCCGCACAAGCGGTCAGAAACCGTCTCAGGGAAGCTCATCTGCATGCTCGTCATCCTCGTCGGGATCTCGACCCGACTGCAGTCATCGTAACATTATATATTATTGTGATCCGTGCTCTGGCCTCAAAGCTGGTTGTCATCAGGCACCACATCAAGCTTTACTTAATTATATAGCACTCCTTGGCATAATAAAGTCCCTATACAAAACCAGGTCCTCCAAAAATTGTAGAGTGGGATATAGTTTTGACACTGACCGCTACTACTGTTGCTCTATTCAGCTCCGCTAGTTTTGTCCGCTGTTTGTCCGAGTTAAGCCCAACTGAAGGCATCAACATGCGTCAAGAGAAGCCAGAGTTTTAGAACTAGTTCGATTTAACAGGGCAATGAGGGGTGGGCGACCTATGTCCTTATAGGAAAGTCTCTCCACTCGCAGCCATCTTTAAAACGCCCCGGGCAGTTATTTAGGAAGACAGGTGGCTTAAATCAATGCAACCACACATTTAGTTAAAGCGTCGCAGTTATAAATATAAAGCAGACGATTGGCTCTTTTGGATTATGCTATGTGTTATTTGTTTGAATTTTTTTTTTCAACTGACATTTTTGCCATTTCGGAATTCTCCCATAGAGCTCCGGTCAAAATTCTAAGTGGCGTGTTTTCTCTATATAATGTTTCTGGAGGGACTTAGCGACAGGTCAATTCCAGTCACAGACCTTGTGTACTCCTCCTGAAGCTGACCGGGATCTGGAGGAAAGAACTTCACCGCCAGTCTAATTAGCGTATTGGCGGGTCCTAGAATAAAATTATCACAGGGGAGACAGAGATAAGACAATCCACAATAGTTTGATTAGAACACATTCTGGCTTAAGCGCGATAACACTTACTTCTCATTTGTCTCACAACGGGTTTTGTCGGCTCCAGCCAAACCTAAGAAGAAAACAGAAATGTCTTCATCAAATTATGACTGCATTCAGACAGTATTCTCTGTGATTGGTATTCCTGAATATTTGTGTTTTGAGAGAGTGAAGAGATGCAGTCATGTAGCAGGCAATGTTTGGTTTCAAGCGGAGCCATGTAAAGAGAGTCGAGCCATCTCCGTTCACTCCATGGATTGTTTTTCCACAGCAACATTCCATTTTAAATTTAAATCTGTGCATTTATTTACTACTAATTACCAAAAATGAAGTTAAATGAAGATAGAGATATATATATATATATATATATAAAATGTTATTTTATTTTTTCAAATTGCCCACCAAGAACTTCCTGGAACCACTTTGCCATAGGTTTTGCCTCTCCATGAACCACGTGACCGTTGACAATTTTGAACTTCCTTTGGCGTAACTCTGTTATTTCCATGGCTCTGGTTTCAAGGTCTCACTACAGGAGCTACTTTAGCGTCATTACATCTGGGCCTAATTGAGCAAGGAATGTTCTATGGCCAGAAATATTTACAGGGGAACTAATATTATCAGCAGATATACAGGATAGCAGTCATTCCAAAGACCTTCAGCATGATGTAATCTTTGAGAAAGCAAATCAAATACATGATAAGATGCTCAAGAAGTATTTGTTTCTAGGACAGGAGGTTATTCTCTACATCTGTAACATTTATTATAAATAGGTGTATGACATTTGATTTAGTGTCATGGTTTTTTAAATAACACTTGAATAATGTTGATACACTTTAAATCTGCAGTAGAAAACCAATCATTCTTAAATTTGTCTTATGCGTCTAAACGCAAGGAAATCCTGGTTTTAGAGGAACTCATTTCAGCCCAACCTGCAACACCATATTTATTGTTTGGAGCCAAGTACTGGTTTAGTTTACAAAGCAAATGTTATATACACCTGCCTCAATAACAGAGCTCAAGAATGGTTGAAAACATTCTGCTTTCCACAATTACTGTATGTCGAGATTGTTAGCAGGGGATGATGATTATCTTATTAAATCATATCTTGTTCAATTTGAACATTTTCACGCCAGTTGTTGACACAACAACCTGCATGAAGCTGTCAATTTTCATACATTTAATTGAATTTCATCATATGATTTAGTACTTTTATTTAGTCAGTAGCAAAACCCCCAACCCCTAAGTTATTATGTCCTTGACTCTGTTGGCTGGTGAATTAAAAAGGTTCAATAAATACAAGTCCTCAATCCATACACACAAGCACATTATGTACATACCCAATTCATCAGAATATTCTGGAATTCGAGGCCAAAGTAATCGCTCTCTATGAGATTGACTCTCTGGAACACTTGAGAGAGAAGGGTCTGTCCAATGGCCTTTGGCTGAAAAAACAGAAAAGTATTATTTTCGGAACATTAAATGAAGCAAAAATTTCACTTTCACTTTAATTTAGCAACTAAAGCAATTCAGCTTGAGTGGGATGCTTTTCGGGTGAACAGTTCGAGGGGTCAAACTTTGGGTACTGTATTGGCTACACATCACTGAAACATTATAGGGCTACAGAGTTTGCATGAAAACAAAAAAAAGTATTTATATGTCCGAGACGAGTACTGTTCTCTACTTAGAGGGCAATTGTGGGTCAGAGAAAATGTGTGCTGTGTCAACAAAATGCAGAAACGTCATTCTTGTACACAAAACCAACCTTGCCTTGAGCAAGACTGCAATGCAAACATCGCAAGAAGGAAATGTGCTCAAGTTTACCTTAGAAATGCTCTGGGTTTGTTTTCATTAAACACAGAACTAATTACTATGTACCAAGAAACACAGCACTTGAGGTTTGGAATCCTGGCTTCTGACTTTTTGGGAAAATTATAGGCTGAAACATCTGGTTGTAATGTAAAATTGTATTTTTAAAAGCTTTATATATATATATAAAAAAGGGAACTAGTTTGCATTGGCCAAGTCAAGTATTACAATTCAAAAAAGTCCCCCAGACATTTTTTTTTTAACTACATAGGTTTATACAATTGAACTCTGTAACCAATAGAGAATACAGCGATTGTCGAATGTGTGTTGAAGTATTGTCTTCTATTATTGTATGATATAATACTGCAATACTTCTTGCCATTAGCAAAAATTAAACCTGGAAAACTGGTTAAAATATATCAACAGTGAAAAAGGAGGATAAACACAGTTTTGGGATATTTCTTTTAAGTGCTGTGAGATCAACCAAGACCATCCAGCTTGTTTAGAAACGCTGTAGACGGCCATAAATTATGATGGTCAAAATGATGCTGTCCAATTAACATTCCTTTTTGAAAAAAGCAAGACATTCTTTTTTACATACAGAGTCCATGTTAGCAGTCGTCATTTTATATTAATAGCGTTTATTTATAAATAAAATGGGTTAGAAAAAATGTAATTGAATTATAATAACTTTTTGTAGTCATTAGAAATTGCCCGTTTCTGCTCAGGTGTTGTGTTTTTACAAGCCCCTCCCTTCTAAGAGGAATGTCACTCCATTCAGAGAGCTGTGCTCTTGCTTGTGACACATATCCCTTGAGCCTCCATCAACAACAGAACATTGTGCACTTCAGAGGGACGGGTGTCGTTTTCAGTGATCCAATTGCTCCCAAACAATAAGTAAACAAGAAATAGAGTTAAGGATACTTTCACTTTGCCTGTCTCGGCATGAACACAGCAAGGTATGGATGTAGTATATACTAATTCGAACATTTTCTCACCACAAAGCAGTGCATACCATTTACAACAAAATCACTTCCTCTTGAGGCCACGCTATCTTAAATACTGACTGTAAATATAACCTACAGGTATAGCAGATAATATTACAGTAATGCCCTTTTCTGAAAGGGTTTTATAATAGACAGGAGGCACACCTATGTTTACAGTATAACCACATAAAATGGTATCACATCATTTAATATGCCTTAAAACAGTTACAAAAAACAGCAAAGTAAACTGATTCATTCCAATACATCTGGTATTGGTACAGTGTATGTATGTGTCCTAAAAGATTAACATAGCATTTATTGAGGTAGAAACACTCAAGTATTAAAGACAAAAAGGCAATATAGTACCCTTAGCACATTGGTCACTTTAAAAAACACTGATTGGGTGGGTGGGGGGTTTAGCGAGTAGAGATCCCTTCAGTACTAGTGTGTGTGGGACTCGTGTTCTCTGAGCTTCAAACCCAAACAACATTTCTGTAGCAATGCTTTCATCCACAAGGGAGTTTCCAGGCAAATACATTCCACCAATTCCAGTCCATAAAAATAAAACAATTATAATAATAAAAATCTAAAATGTGTGAAACGGGACATATATAAAGGGAGGAGTGAAGCAACACCGGAATCTTAGTGTGAACTCTTATATTGGAGCAGCCCAGGTCAGAGGGTCAATCAATCAAGCTCAGAGGTTATGACAAGCAGATGTTTCTTCGTGGAAGGGTGTTAGGAGTCTAGTTGCCCGGTTTGAAAATAACCACAGCGATATAACCAGAATGGTGAAGGCCGGGTTTCTTGCATGACAGGTTATGCATGGTTCACCAAACAGGCGTATTAGTTTGTGTTTCCCAGACTGCCTGACAGAGGGGGTTGTGTTGGGGCATGTACACTCCTCTCACCTGTGTATGGGTTATAGCTTTTACAACTTGCTCATTCTTCTGGTTCAATGGCACTTTTCATTCATGATGATGGACCGCTTTGTATGGTATACATGCATACGAAGGAAGACTGTAAGAGAGTTGGTTGGCAGATAATCCAGATCAGGTGTTATAGTGTGCCTTCTGCTAGATGGTGCTATTCAAATAGGCTAATTTTTTAACACATATATAGGATGTCTTTCAGCATCAAGTATTGGTGTGCAAACCCTATAAACTCATTATGGACAATTACAAGAAAACGTTTTTGTTTACAGTTGCCAGACGATTTTGAAAATTATAATTTATTCATTCATTTAATTAATTAAAGTAAATTATATTCATAATGTAAAATGTTTAATGTTAAAACAGACGCGCGCACACCTAATAAGTGCTACCAGCAGCCACATAGGAACAAAGTTGTGCACAGATTGTGTGTGACATAGTGTATTAGCCCAACATTCACACAAATTGACTATGTTCCATACACTGCAAAGATTTGCTCAGCTTGTTCTTCGCATTACCACAATTCAGCGCTGTATTTAGATTTTGTACTTCGACTAAAAACAGTGAAGTGTTGACTCCACGCAGCCTGCACTGCTTGCACTCAAAAACAACCCAAAAGAAAATGATAAAAGACAGAAATAAATGATCGGTCTCAATGCATTGTGCATCGCACGTCTAATCACATTCCGTAAATCAACAAAGCTGCACATTAGTGAAGCTGACACCAAAAGGGAACCACGTTTAGCCGTGAACGACTGTACCAACAAAAACAACATTCCTGTACAAACCACAAACGCCTTGGCTGAACTTCCCACAACGCTTAACTCCTGACCACCCTCCCCCCTTTGGTCCCCTCCATTCCCCCATAGAACAAATCCTAAAACCCTGGGCATAACTCCCACCCCACCACCCCCCGTCCCCAGTACCACCAAACAACACACAGTTGGTTGTCAACCTCAATGTTTAATGCGCCCGTTTGCCAATGACGCTGAGCGAAGCTCGGCAAGGCTCTGCAGCCCACCCCTCAGCCTTCGCTAGTTCTTCAGGAAGAAGGGACGTCCAGTGCAGGGGCTGTCTGTGCTGCTTGCATAAAAGAGCCCTGTGTTCCCTGCACAGCTTTCCCTGTCCAGAAACCACAAGGCTGAGCTTTCTTCTATACTGTAGGGGGGTGGGGGTGGGGGGGGTCTACTGACAGGGACCAGCAACGGCTACCTGCAACAGATGAGGCCATATACATCAAAGCATCCGAGCACTGATTGGGTTTGTTTATGCTCATGGACACAGCATATAATTACATTGAAATCTAATTGGCTTGAAGTTGAGTTACAGCTGCCGGCACAGACTGCAGTTAAATCATTATAACACAGGGTTCTTACGTGACTTTTGAAAGCAAATTATCAGCGTGGCTTCTACGAGATTCACTTAACCACCCCGGAACGAATTATCAATGGCTCTTCCGTTTTATTTGACAGAACTGCAAATGGAGTTAATGGCGGGTCTCAAAACAGTTTGGTAACTGTGTTCAAGGTATGTGCCTCAAGGCCACAGAGCTAAAGGAGGCACTGCAATTTTGCATCTATTTTTGAAGGCAGCGTGTGCATGGGAAAAATCTAAGATAAAATTACAGGCAAGGGGGAAATCTTGTTTACAGCATCCTTAATGCATACAGTTATGGTTTTGCTGAAAAACTTAATAATTTAAGGAAATTAAAACAACTAAGCCTCTTCTCAGGTACACACATACATAACAGCAGTGAAAACAATACTGTAATGTTGCATAATCTTTGTAATCAACCTTGCAGCCACACGTTATCCTAACCAGGGCAAAGCTCCTCAGAAAAACACAAAACTCCCTCAATCACCCACTAATTTGAGCTAAATATACAGTTAAATATCGTAGTTTAAGTAAAAGGAAAGCTAGAGCCTCCATGCAAATTGTAGCCATTGCACCTATTAATAGCAAGTAGGCCTACAGTACAAAGGCTGGGAGGTTTGCTTTTTAACCATGCGTTTGCTGTGTCGTGAATGTAACCGTTCACACACTTGCCGATTAAGTACACACATGTAACCGGAGCACTCCACTAGAGTGCTCACAAGACAACCATTTAGCATTTTACTAATTCTATATCACAGCAGTAAAGGTGACAGAGGTGCCACTGTCTTCATAGATATTCTGCATGTAATGGTAATATAAAGCATATTTGTCACCGTGCTGCAGCAATGACACATCATAAATATGCAGGTAATTGCAGCCGGCTTTAAAAAGTTTTTTTTTTTTTTTACTTTCCGACATTTCGGTCACTGCTCACGTCTTGTCACCTCACATTCCCATACTCCCCTACCGTTCATTTGCGTATTGCAGCTTGCGGACGCATAGCGTTAATTTCAAAAGACGTGTACAAACTACAGACCAAACGCATGCAGGGTACGCAAGGCAGCCAATATGCGTACAAGAATGTGTAGATAAAAGAAAGTATATCCAAGCCTTGGCTTAAGGCTACCTTTGATCTGTAAAGACCATGTTAAACTTTCTTACCATGATTATTCCTATCTTCTAAAATAACAAAATAATTAGTAGTATTTTTTCTTTACCTATTTTCATGGTTGCATTGTACCTTCATCTGTGCAAATTAAAATACATATGTCCAAGTCTATTAGCTTAAGTCTTTGAGACAACATATGGCGCATAAGCTTATGAAATGTCTGCATCAGCAGTGTCATAAACTACAGCTGTCAGAACCATTATTGTTGTGGCTGCAAAAGGATTTATTCAAGAGCAGTTCTTCCAATAAACAAGCCTAAGAAAAGTATTCCTTTCCTGGTACATTACAATACAAAAGATTTTCAGGTCGTGTAATTGTTTATTCCACGTATAAACGGCACGTTATGACGTTCTCTCCCAAAAAGAGACGGGAAACTTGGCCCGATATAGTGGCTTCCTTATTACTTCCCATTTGCCTTGTGAATGACTCTCTCAACAGCTAGGCTACTAAACACAGGGGTGGAAAGCCAATGAAAATGGTGTGGAGAAAAAAACAAAAAAAAAAAAACTGTTCCTGCTTGAAATGGTATTACTTGAACAAAAAGCCACCTGCATATCGTAAGTTCACACCGTTGCACCGCACCCTGCAGTTTTCATTACGATAGACTTGCAATTCATGGAATAATTTTACAAAGTGATACATTCCGTCATGTTAGCAGACATTTTATGGGTACAGCTGAATGTTTTGAGTAGTCACTTCATGCTAGACATCGTGTCTTTACATCTGCTCTGCCCCCAGACTCTGGAACACCTTTCCCCGGCACAAACGACATGCCACCACGGTCACATCATTTGCTAAGATCCTCAAAACCCACCTCTTCAAGGTTGCCTATGACATTTGACCCTTTGTTCCGTTGTCACTTGAATCGCTCTTCCAACAAACATGTATTATTTTGTGTGTGTATATGTATGTATGTATGTATGTATGTATACACACACATACACACAAAAACTTTAATATTTTATATTTATGTATTTGCCTGTGTGCAGTGTTTTGATAGGTGTCCTAAATAAAATGCATTATTGACACTGAAGTTGTGCAAGTATCATCTGTTGTTATACTGTAGCGTGTCCTTCACAAACACTAGACAATATAGAACAGTTCTGATAAATCGCCATATTCCAAAAAGGCATTAGATTAACATTCATCATTTTACAAAAGTGTGTGGATGTCACTAAACAAGCAACAAAATCCTAAATTGTCACCTAGCAACTGAGTCCACTCAAGAGATACCTTAATTTCTATGGGAAGCAACCTTATTTGAACAATTAGGCCTAAGTGAAAAAACATCTGCAGTGAACACCACAAATACACCTGGCCTTCTATGGGACTCACATTGTGTGTGTGTGTGGAGGGTGGGTCATCAACACCATTTCTATTTGAAAATGTTATATTTTAATTTAATCAACGTAAAACATTTTAACTTAAACCTAAAGTCATCTTAGCTTGGCTAGGAAACATGCCTCATCTAAATTGTAACATTACAATTAAAACCATAAAATAAAAAGCCTGTACCCACATGCAGAACGAACTGTTTATAGACACATTTTCAGTTTATGACAAACAAGATGGGATAAAACTACAACACAAGTTTAAAAAAATACCATAGCCTCTTTAGATGAGATAGGTCTGAAAGCACAATGCAACATCAGTCCACAATAAGTTATCCAAAGCCAGTCCCCAATAAGTTATCCAAAGCGGCCTGAATTAAAGAAGATGGGATATCAGCACCAAAGGCAGCTGTCACAAACCAAGCAACGTGCAAACTGAATTGCTCAGAGACTAAACAGGCATGCAATATTTAAAAATAAAAGACACCACAGATGGGGTTTAAGCATTGTCCAGGTTTTGCACAGCACAAATACGAAACACAAAAGAAACACTCACCTCCAAGTTATAGAACTCCTGTGAGTCATCCAGTCCCATCACGCGGATTTGCAGTCCTCTCCCATGGCTTTTCGCCCCACTGGCCATGTTGACACCGAGGCTCTGGCCTGGCTCCAACGTACTGATACCAGCGTTGAACTGGGCTCCTAGCCGTGTGCCGGGGGTCTGAATGGCTCGATATGAACCCTCTACCTCCCCCATGTCTGCCCCTAAGCAGTGTGCCCACCTTGCTTCTGCAAACACAAACTATTATCATGCATATTGTTTTCACTGTGACACAGTATGAAAGAAAAGAAACCTATACCAAATGGCTGAAATTGAAACAGCGTTTTAAACGTGACTAGTGCTACTTTGTAGTTTGGGTATAGCTATCCCAAGCAATTAATCTGAGACAATTTTGCAGGCAAAATCAAATAAACGAAATCTGTCTTTAGCCTATCTGGGCATTTGAGCATCGTTAAAATAATGTGTAGCATGCTAAATTTGCTCAACTTTACAATTCATACAATTTGAAATGCTTGAATCTCCTAATAAGGTACATTTGATTGAATTCATATCTAGTCGACTAATTAATTACCCGACGAAAAACCGATATCCGTATGCTAATAATAAAAAAGTATTTTTACGTTGTGCATAAAGTTACATGAAACAGGGCCAGCCCGCTGTAGGGTAACTCCGGGTTAGGTATTTCAACGTTGCGATTGGCTAAAATGTATAGAAAATGTGTTAAAATAGTTGCCTCCGCGACAACCGTGAACTTTATTAGATGAATCTTAGAATAGCACGTTGCATAAAACTCGAGAAAACTCTCTGAATGACTGAGATTATTTTACCTAGTTGTATCCTGGTTTAAAAAAACTTGAAATCAACACGGTGCGCTGCGAATAATTCCTTAAAGTAAATCTTACATTTTCCTTCGTCTCACAAACACATCCCACAACTTAATGTAATCGAAAAAGACATTCCAGTCCTAGCCATGGTCGTCGTCTGAAGGAGTGCGCACAGAGACTATTTGTCATTGGATAAAGCAGCCAGATTCGGCCTACCATTGGTTCGTAATGCATCGATGCATCGGGTTAGCTAGACCGCCTGGGACGCAAGATTTACCTAGACAACTCTACCTGATAAAATGTTTAGTGGTGGAAAATAAACTGGTTAATTTATTCGGCCTGTGTATTATTTAGGCCTTTTTCGATTTTTTGTTAGAACCCGACATAAATAACTCCCAACTTTCCCAATGTCCTACTCGAGAACTTCCTGTCTGTTCATTTCGATTCATCGATTTACTTTGAAACCAAAGATCACACAAATTAACATCGTTTTTTAAATGACGTGTGCCTGTGCCTGCAGTCGTTTATTAAGGGTGGGTAGGCCTAATGCATAGTTGTTATTTTTCTGCCTAGCCTATTGTTGATTAAATCAAGGAACTCAACGAATTTACTTGCTTTGTATGGTTACCGATATTGACAGTGTTTGCATCGAATGTAAATGTTATGGAACAACAGGTTATGAAAAACAACGTAATTACAACACCGCGCTTATTGTGAAAGAGCTCCCCCTCCTGGACATTACGAAAAGACGCGTCATTCTAGACTATAAATTATATTACATACATTGGTACCAAATTGGCCAATGTAATAATGTTAATTCCTAAGATATTAGAATCACACATTTAACGAACCTACGGCTGGATACACCAAGTTATGAAAAAAAAAATGTTTTATTGTATTAATGAAACGTTGGATACAATTTACCCTCTACGATTCAGCTCTAGGAGGGGTTAATGCATTTAATGTATCACTTTAGTAGTGAATATTCCTGCAGAGTGCATGTGGGTATCAGGTAGACCTATACAGTAGATTATTATATGCTTGTTATTGTATCAGAAAATGATGTGCTTCAAAATGGCAATGACTGTAGGATTCAATGGAAATAGAATAGAATAGCAGTCTAAATCAAAGATTTTCTGGATGTAGCATATCCTGAGAAACTTTACTGTCAACCATATAGCCTGCCTAATGTGTAATTGGGGTTGGATTGTCTGACAATATAAAACAAGCATTAATCAAGTAGTGATAGCCTAATAATAAGACTAGAATGAACAATGATATGCACTTACTTATATGGCACATAAAATGCATATACGTTGATATTATTACAGTCTCCCAACTTGTATGAATTATGAATACATATGAATGTGATCACTTTAAAACCTGCATTATTAGCGTATAATATGTCAATCACAGTAGGCTATTACTAAAACATTACACAAATACCGGAATGTTAGATTTTTTTTTTGTCAATATTGTGTGAAATTCTGTGCGCCAGCAGTGTTCCAAAAATATGGACAATAGGCCAACTTACAATATCCAAGCTATAAACTCTATCTAAGAAGCCTGTAATACGATAGTATTTTATTTGGACATTTTGATATGTGGATGTGAATTACGTGGATGGTTCACCAGTGTTTACTCTTTCAAATAAGTATTTGTAATCGGACTCTTTGACATGACGTTAGCGGACATGATTGGTGGGCTGCCCTGGTATATATTGCCTAGGCTTCAAGCCCACCTTCTCGCCAGTGGAATTTCATCACAGCTTCTGCACCTTCAGGGCAGACGAGAACATACAATAAGTAAGTGTCTGATATGATATTTAACACTAATACGTTAGAAGAGCACACGAGTGCTTCTGTTTATAAGATCGTTACTTTTTATTGGCAAGTCGTTTATGAAAACAGCTAGCTACATTATGTTGTGGCCTGACTCCGTGTCATTTCTACCCCGCTCAGCTGTATTCCTTATGCCTACGTGGACTTAGCGAGCTAGTAGTAGGCTATACACTGTATCGCTAGCTAACATTAGCTTGCTAATGCTACAGGTTATATAGTTTAAAGGTAGCGCTCACGTTGCTAGTTTACGTTTCCCAATAAAATGAACTAAACATGCATTGTTTGTGTTTCTCATCGAGTATTGTGGCTTGTTATATTATTGAAATGGCACCACGTTAGCAAGTATACAGCGTTAACTTTTAGTGTTGGTCCATTGAAGTAAGCAACCTAATGTGGACGTAATGCTATCTACCCAGCTACGTGTCACAGTCATGGCATGCCACGGTCAAAGTTTTTGGCTAACGTAACTAGCTAGGGCTGCTTAAAGGCAACATTGCTTTACGGTCTAGGTTTCTGTTTATGTTGACGGATATAAAACATGTAGGTATTCAACGGCATTCAGTTGACTATATGTTATGCTATGATTAACGTGTATTTTCGTAAACAATTATGATGTTCAGGGCTAGCCAAGACGGCAGCTAGCGTTAATTCTAACGTGTTTGTACGGTCGAACTGGCTAGCCGCTAGCGTTGTTTAGATGCTTAACTCACAATCCAGGATTTAAGAGCTTTATATATTATACAGATACTTTGTCTAGGACACTAGGCAACATTTGAACAATAATTACATTTAATAATCATGGATCATTACTATTGCATGTCATTCTTTTTTGTTAAAGCGTCCTGCCCACATTTATGGGGTGAGATAATGGGGTTTGTAGTTTTGACAAGAAATTATTCTAGACATTACCGTATTTTACTGTCGTTTGCTCGGTGTATCTGTAAACATTAGCAACGGCGTCAAATAGCTTTTTATATTTTTACCATCTATGTATTGTGTGGTGTTTACACAAGGATATAACCTAACGCATACGCCTCTGAGAGGCCATATAGAGGAATTTCTGGTCTCCCTCTCTCCGTACCTCATTCCAATCACTTTTATCTCGTCAGGCAAAAGCTGGCAGGCTGACGCGAATCGGCAGCTTTACAGGACGGATTATCTGGTAACTGACCATTTAGCTGGTAAGATCTTCCTACTAAACATTATGAGGGCTTTACACTCAAAAAATGTAATAACTATTTTCTAAGTAGAGCTAAATGCCATGGATTTGTGACTTGGTCCTGTTTTTTCAGCTAACAATAAAACACCAATTTATTATATGGTGATTACGTGGCAATAACAATTGCACAGTACCGTAGGCTACTAACATGTTAAGTGCTCGCTGTGTACATACTGTAGTTGCTTCATTCCAAATGTTTATCTGCATACTAAAAACTGTATCGTTATAGTTTACAGTTGTAGACTGTCTGACGTTCACAGGATATGTGAACTGTAGTGCATTGAGCCGCTTTAACTTAAGCAAGTCTTATAAGAAAGGGGCCACTGACAGGGTATGCTGAAAGTGTGGAAAATGTCCTCCTTCAAAGCCCCCACCCCGCCAACTGTTGAACCATCTTTCTCTTTCAGCCAAAGTGTACACCTTGTTGTTATTATTTTAATAACTGTCTTGTAGACAGACTGAATGTAGGCCGATTCATCATGATGTGTTTTTCGTGCTCTGCAAGGTAGGCTTGCCCGAAACAATAAGGGCACACATTTTCAGGCCTTACAGGCTAGGAAGAAGACATTGCTCTGAATGTTCTAATCTAGAAGAGATCACTCCCTGTGAACCAAAATGCGTAATGGATTTGCCAGGCCAAATGTTTTGCGTGTGCGCATATGTCAAATAGCACATTAGCACTTAGGAAAAAGTCTATGGGAAAACTTATCCCTTCATGTTTTCATCTACAGTCGGATTAAAAATTAAGTTATTCAAGGTGGAACTTTCAGTAATGGTGTCCTATCAATATCACAATTGTTGTACAATAAATATATTTACTGTTCCTCGACACACTGAAGCTAACAAGGTCAACAGTAAAAGTGAAAATGCACATTTATACTATAATTTAGCATGGACTACACACACACAATGCTAGGAGCTAAATGGGAGTGGTGCGGCCATCTATACAATATTTTTGATTGTGCAAGAGATGTTTGCTACAATGTTTAATTTACTCTACAACATTCAGGGAGCTGGAAAGAAAACTGCTTGTTTTTAGACATGAATACCAGTTCGCATGATTGTATGAAAATAATTGTCAAATGTAGGAGGCTATATATTTGACATGATTCAAGTTTAATTATATGGCCCTTAATCACATTAGTCTCAAAGGGCTGTACAGCCTATATTTCACATGGAAACAAACAAGACCCCCTTTAACCTAAACCTCCCCCCGGGCAAGGAAAAAAAGTCCATAAAAAAAAAGAACATGGAAAAATTATAGTTGGTTTTCGTGAATGGCTGATGCGTCACAAGGAATTTTGCGACAGCATTATCTCCCTTCTTAAAGGACAATGCAGTGTACCCTATGCTAAATGTATAAGAAAGGAAGCATTAAGCACTTTTCCTCAGCATTAATAGAATTTCAGAATTTCTATTAATTTGGTTCTTATCATGGCTCCGACTTTGATACTTCAAGTGATTCACTCCGTTAGGAAGATTCCTAAGCGAAAGACTATTCAGATGCAGCCTACTTATCTTAAATGGAGTATAAACACTAACGTCTTTTGACACAAAACCCATGTGCTGAGAAGGTACAGAACTCAAACCTAGGTGGTGTTTTGCTATACCTCAGGTAAATGACGACTCAGTCTTAACTGTTAAGTGTGTACAATTATGACCCCCCCAACGCAAGCCACCAAACTACCTGGACCAGAAGGCAGCACTAGTAGTAATTGTATTAACAAGTGATTGTGACCATTTTGTGCCAACTGTCCTTCCCAACCACCATTTTCTGTGTTTGAACAAAATGTAGTTTTATATTTTTAGATTTAACTCTTTCATGGGAATATGCATTTTAAGTATAGCTGGATACTAAGGTGTAGTATATTTAGGTGTGCAAGGATAAAGGGTGCTGTCTGGATAATTGTTTAATGTCACCAAACTGGTTCAGAATGTTCCAACTGTTTGTCTTGTAGTGGCACACTCGGACTCTGTGAACGTGGGATTTCGACCATGAGCTCAGTCGCTGTACTTACGCAGGAAAGCTTTAATGAGCGCCGCAGTGGGCTCTTGCAAGAGCAGAGTGGTGAGTATGTTTTCTGTCAGGACTGATTTTATTCATTTTAAGATTGCACATTACTTAGGCCGTGTTCAGACGTAACTTCTTTCTTTTTTAAATTATTATACATTTTTATTAAAAGCGCTGGCCTGGGCATTTTTTATGTAGATAAACATGCAGCTGAAACGGTTGTCATGGGGAAACACCAGGTCTCACTACGCCGCTTGGTCAACTGTCAATAAAGCCGATGACAGGGAGTTTTCTTTGAAGTGTAACTTTTTTTTCCCAACTGAAAAACCTGCTGAGGGAAAAAAAGCATGCGCGGCAGCGTTTAAATTTTGAAATGCGGTCCAATTCGTAGTTATAATGTAAAAAAGACGCAGACAGCTTCCAAAATAAAAATTTACGTCTGAGTGCGAAATTTGTAAGTAGTGTGTATCGCTGACTGTTCACCTGTTGTGACAGGAGCTACTGGTGCAGGGGAAGAAGACTCCCTTCCTACTTACAAGGATGCCTTCCCCCCGCTGCCTGAGAAGGCAGCCTCGCCCGAGGGGAGCCAGGAATCGCCAAACGCCTGGACATCCAAACTTCGGCCTCTCAAGTCTTCTGTCATCACCCAGGTATGTAATCTGTGGTGCAAAATACTTTTTAGCATGGCTCTTTTAATTGAGTGGCCCCATACGAATATGTAACGACGCAAATTGTAACTGATGGTAATAATTTTCTATCATCAAAACGTAGACCAGTCGTTGTTGGCTAGCGGAATCAGGAAAGCAGGCTTTTAATAATACAATGGTGCGCAGCAAGGGAGAACGTATGGTTTCACCAGTTAAAGTTCCACCAACACGTTTCTGAGGTAACAAAGGCATGTTTTGCAACTTTATACAGCATAGAACAAAGGGGAACAGTCATGGCCACCCCCATAGGTAAATGTTAATAAAATCACATAGCTACATCCTGCCACCCAGTCTGTAACTGGGACCCATGCTGGGTGAGGTTGAAGTGGGCGATACAGGTAAATTAACCACTGTCTTTTGTTTGTGGCAAATGGTACATTTAGGCATGAGATGCAAAAAGCACAGGAAAGACGGCTGAAATGGTAAAATGTCTGCCAAAGGCAATAACCATAATTATTAGTTGAATAATCAAATCACATTCCTTCATGGCTTAACCATGCTAACATATTATGCATACACATTGTGTGAATAACGCTATTGTTGCTATGCGTATTTTTGTTTTGGTCATACTCTGTGAATGGGATGCTTACAACTTACTAAGAATGAAGTAATAACTTCTGAACTATGGCTGTTATGATTATATTCATGCATAGCACACCTCTCGACGGGCCCAAGTAACACAATTTTCAAGACTTGTGTTTTCTTTCCTTGACGTTCATTATAATGAGCTGCTATTCACCAGGTTTTCCATGTGCCACTTGAAGAGCGCAAGTACAAGGACATCAACCAGTTTGGGGAGGGAGACCAAGCGAAGGTCTGTGTAGACATCATGCACAAGACCGGAGCCCACCTGGAGCTGTCCATGGCTAAAGACCAGGGCCTCTCCATTATGGTGTCTGGCAAGCTGGATGCTGTAATGAAGGCCCGCAAGGAGATTGTGTCGCGACTGCAGACTCAGGTTCCTATGATTATCTGCAGTGCAAAGTCCACAAACTAGTTCTGTGGGCGCTGACGGGTTCTGACTGGTTCTTTCTTATAAACAGGCCTCAGCTACTGTTGCCATCCCCAAGGAGCACCATCGCTTTGTCATCGGCAAGAATGGGGAGAAGCTCCAGGAGCTGGAGCTGAAGACGGCCACTAAGATCCAGATCCCACGGCCTGACGACCCCAGCAACCAGATCAAGATCTCTGGGACTAAGGATGGCTTGGAGAAGGCCAAGCACGAGATCCTCTTGATCTCTGCTGAACAGGTGAAATGCTACCTCAGACAGCCTCCAGCCAATTGAGAGATGTTGTATAGTTAAAGGAAATTGCTTTGTACCTGTTGATATAAAAAACAAGTCAAATTAAAATGGTTATTGTCAAATGGGGCAACAATGGCGCAGTGGGTAGAGCGGGTCGACGCTATGTTGCTGGTTCGAACCCTGCTAACTCGGTGTCTTTGTCCTTGAGCAAGACACCTGCCCCTAACTGCTCCCGGTGGTCAGGTATCGCTTTACGTTCACCTTTTTGTGTGTGTGTGCGCGTGTGCGTGTCCGTCCTGTAGAAAGAGTGGCCGGACGGTTAGATAATCTGCATTTTTATGGTGTTTTTATTTTTTTTCACATGGAATTGGTACAAATGGGCCTGTCACAATAACTGTTTTTATGAATTTCCCATAAATTACCGTGATGAACGATAATACTGTCATTTTAAGGGCAGAAAAGACTGACTATAATACAAGGAGTCGACTTGGGAAACGGGGAGAGAGAGGTAGTTTAACTGAAACACGAGAAATGTTTTATATTAATATAATGGCCTAGCAGTAACTTCATCCAGTATTTTCAGTGACACAGTTCATATTTGTGAGAGATAATTACAGTATGTGGGTAAGTAGTGTGCCTTGTAAAGCGAACCAAAGATTGTTATCATTAAGAGGACGGTAACTTACTATAATCATATCAGGTTTGTAGCGACACATTTCCATGTTGTCTGTAGACCGGTAAACATTTTAACCAGCAGCAAAATGATATAGGTGTATTCAGAATTGGTGAACTTTGAACTTGAATTTTTTAAAGTTTGTGTAAGGAAAAAAAAACGATTAGATTTATACTGTCCTTCATCCAGCATCAATGTGTGTTTGCTGGAAACTACCCCTGAAACTACCTCCTCAACCCACATGCTGTGAAAACGGAAAACTATTTCTAAATCTAAACGCGCTCTGTTCCGCTAATGTCATGTGACGTGAATTATTCGTTGTGATTGGTTACACCAGTTTCATTGCGTGGCTAAGAAGTAGGCTACAAACCTTGAAGTGAATAAAACAAATGGCTTATTTTTGCATTTGTTCTTCTAAATGTAGTTGAGTAGACTTATGCAGTCGTCGGGGAAAAACACCATTGGTCTTAAGGAACACTATAACGTGTGTGTGTGAGTGTGGGGCGCTGCCTGCGATCATTCAGACGAGTGGATCAGCGCAGCACTTTGCCAGCAACACGCATGTAAATGCATACCATGTTTGCATATCGCATGATAATTGGATATAGCAATTATCGTGACAGGCCTAGGTACAAATCAATTTCCTTTCGCTTTAATTATACAACATCTTTCAATTGTTGTTATTTGTTACATGTAGTACAAGCGTAGCGTAACAATCCTTTGCCCTTTATTGTCAGTTGGTTAAGTTGTGACTGTGTCCAATCCTCTGTTTCTGCCCGTCGCAGGACAAACGTGCTGTGGAGAGAGTAAACATCGACAAGGTCTACCATCCATTCATCACCGGCGCGTTCAGCAAGCTAGTAGGAGACATGATGCAGGAAACGGGTGCCCGCATCAATGTCCCCCCTCCTAGTGTGAACAAGACGGAAATAGTCATTACTGGGGAGAAGGAGCAGGTGGCCCTTGCTGTGGCTTCCATCAAGAAGATCTATGAGGAAAAGGTATATGGTAGAATCATATTGAAGGCAGGGCTTGGCGTTCTCGAGTATTCTTGCTAACCTTGAGCTCGAGCAAACTCTCAGAAACGCAGGCAGGCAGCATTATTGTTGTGAGCGGTGTTCGCTACTTTGTTTATGTTCCTGTTTACGGAGCCAGGGTTGTGTAAAACATAGGTTCCCAAAATTGTTTGTGCCTAGACCCACCTAGAGAGGACTAATCTATTTAGAGACCCACAAAACACAAAGTACCGATAATGTAATGTAATTTTCCAAAACGTATCAATTTTAGCTAATTGTGTGTGAGCGTCTCAAATATTTTTGAGCAGGGAGCTCCAGAATCTATGGATTCTGCAGCGCTAAATAGGATTTCATCCAATCAGGAACAAGTAGGCTATTTTGCCACAACCATACTCACGACCAATGAGTGGAACATCACGATAGTAAAGTGTTTGTGAGCCTTTCATTGATATTCATTTGTTCAATCAATGGCCGCTTGCCATTTTTGTGACCCACCTGTGGGTCCCCACCCACAGTTTGAAAACCGCTGGTGTGGAAGAAACAGAACTCTTTCAACATGCACAGAACGTTATACTGGCGGAGGAGATATCTGGTGAATTTTACAAAAGGTGTATTGGCTTACAATTGGTTTTAAATAGCTGATTATATACTCTGCATTTTATTTTAGGAAGGGATTGGTGCCCATTCTTGTCCAGTGCGTTGATGCCATATTTTTCTTGTCTCCATAGAAGAAGAATACCACCACCATTGCGGTGGAGGTGAAGAAGTCTCAGCACAAATATGTGATCGGGCCCAAGGGAAATACCCTGCATGAGATCCTGGAGAGAACCGGAGTCTCAGTCGAGATCCCCCCCACTGACAGCAGCTCAGAAACGGTCATCCTGCGGGGGGAGCCAGACCGCCTAGGTCAGGCACTCACTGAAGTGTATGCCAAGGTATGAAACTCTCACTTTTATTTATTTAAATAAATGTACAATCAGTTTGTTGACTGTTCCTAATTGACTAGTTGACTGTTCCTGTTCCTTGTTCCTTGTTGACTGTTCCTAAGCCGTCAGCGGCCGTCACTCATCATAGTAATTTGTTGACGGTCCCTTAGCCGCCAACGCTGGCATTTGTCAAGTTTACACTTTTACAAGGCAACGTCTGTTTAACAGGATTTATTCATAAATATTAGCCATTTAACCTTTTTAGATTAACTTGGCCTTCAGACGCCGTTGGCCTATGCAAACAGATTTGCTCTGCTCGTTTTTATTTTAAAAGGTACTGACGCAACGTGTGAATGTTGGGTAACTTGACATCTTCCTCTGGCACAAAGAGAGGCTAACATTGCATGCCCCTATATCATGTAATAGCTGAGGGGTTTTGGACTACTTTCTGTTCCTCCCCCTACATTGTCCATGGTATCGCTCTTTTCTCTGCTCCCTTTTCCTGCAACAAGATGCAGTTTGCATGCCCATGGTCGAGTTTCGAAACAGACATCACGTGATCAGGGAGGGGGTCTGGCGAGGGTGTGCTTTTTAACGGTCTACCCGGGGAGGGACGGTTACATACACCGTGGCAGGGGCTTGTTGAATAACGATTCTTCCGTTTGCAGGCCAACAGCTATAGCTTGTCCTCTGTGTCGGCTCCTTCCTGGCTTCATCGTTTCATAATTGGCAAAAAGGGGCAGAACTTGGCCAAGGTCACCCAGCAAATGCCCAAGGTCAGTGTCAAATGCAGTATAATGCAAACAAAATGTCATCTGTCTGGTTTTAGTTGGAAAACCGGAGTCTGCTCTTTCTTTTATGCAACGTGTTTGACTCCTCCCCTCTCTCCCCCAACAGGTGCACATTGAGTTCACCGAGGGTGAAGATAAGATCACCCTGGAGGGTCCAACCAAAGACTTGCAGCTTGTGCAGAGCCAGATCGAAGACATGGTGACAGATCTGGTGAGGAGACTGGCTGCTCACTCTCATGCTGTAGTTGAGATGCATCAGTGTGGGACCTGACCAACCAATAATATATATTATTGACATATTATTGCTTCACGTCTTGAGCCCTAAGCCATCTTCAATGGTTTTTACCTTGCAAAAACATGCCCCTACATACATTTAAAATGTAGTACCCCTATGAGGTTTCAATTCAGGTTAAATATTCCATGTCAATGACACTGTTCTACAATATCTAAAGCTCAAAAACAAAAAGATTATTGTTCTTATTTTCACCTGACATAAGTTTTTATATGACTGAATAATTAATTGGCATTATCCATCTAAAACCCAATTACACTATAGGACTACAGTACAACATCTGATAAGTATGTGTCAAGCTTGAAACAGGTGAATTGATCTAATGAAATAATTTATGGGATTTAGCATACGAACATAAAGTATACATTTGTTTACTAGTTTATGAATACATTACCTCCAAAATTCGACCTATGGTTAATGTAATTGCTTTCAAAGGACTTTTTATGAAAGCTGGTCACGCTAACATAATATGTACTATAACGGCACAGGATGTTCTGACTCCGTCATTCGTTAAACTCTGTCACGTTTCACGTAACAGGTGAGCCGTATGGATTATACGGAGATTAGTGTGGATCCCAGATTCCACAGGCATCTCATTGGTAAACAAGGTGCTAACAGTAAGTAACATTCACTTTTTCATTTTGTTGGGCACATGCTGATTGTGCACCTTCTTCTGGAAAAAGGTCTGACAACATCTTGCATTTAGTCACAAGACTCTTGATTTTGCCTTTTGTAAAGGAGGTCTAAAGAACACAGAATGTATTGTTCATCATTCAAGCTTTTATTGAGACTGTTGGGATATTGAAATTTACACCAGACAACTTTAAGCGTCTACCGTAGCAAACAAATTGTAAACTATTATGTAATTGAGCAAATTGGGACCCACGGCCACGGGATTTGGCCACTCTAACCGCTAACCAATTCCTTCCCACTTGCATATGAATGTAGGAAGCCAGTTGACTGGCAAGGGCAAAAAATGAGCTCAGTGGCAGGATATATGCAGTTTATATTGCCACTTGCACAGCAAATGCTGATCAGACCCCCTCTTGACCTTTCAACCCTCCAGTCAATCGCATTAAAGAGCTGCACAAGGTGACTGTCCGCATCCCCCCCGACCACGAGAAGAGCCACCTGATCCGCATCGAGGGGGACCCACAGGGTGTCCAGGAAGCCAAGAAGGATTTGCTTGAGCTTGCTTCACGCATGGTTTGTGCAGAACTCTTATTTCAATGTCCGTAGCGCTTATGTGTGTTTGGATTGTATTGTACATTACAGAGCTTTTTCTTTCTAGTTGGTGTATATATGCTTCACTTATTAACTGTAATTATTAGTATCTAGTTTATTAACTTGTATTCAATTTTAAAGGTGAAGTCATCGATTTGTACTCTAATACACTTTTGTCAAATGTACATCTGGTTCTCTTTCACAGGAGAATGAGCGTACAAAGGACCTGATCATTGAACAACGTTTTCACAGAGCCATCATCGGGCAAAAAGGAGAAAATATTAAAGAAGTGCGGGACAAATTCCCTGAGGTGAGTTCCCATTTCAGAATCACAGAATTAATGTAGTTTTTCACTGTTTGTGGGGGGTCTATGGCATGATTGTATTGAAGTCTACTGACTTTTTTTTTTTTCTTCTTCTTCTTAAAAGGTCATCATCAATTTCCCAGACCCGGCACTTAAAAGTGACATAGTTCAACTTCGTGGGCCACGGATCGAGGTTGAAAAGTGTTCCAAGTTCATGCAGAAGATAGTGGCTGAAATGGTAATGTGTTTATAGCTTGGTTAACAAACTATATTGTGCTGTGTACATATCTTATGTGGTCTGTCCCAGGGCTGTGCAAATAATCACATTTTAATCGTGATTTCAATTTCGGCTCGTAACAATTGATCTTTCCACGGCGACGAGTAATCGGTTTACATAATCGTGATTTCAATATTGACCAAAATAATAATGATTATTACTTTTTCCACAATCGAGCAGCCCTAGTTTGTACTGCAGGTTCATATACAGTATATACACAATGACCTGCTATATTGGCGTTCATAAATCTCTTTTTATTGTCTGCCTACTTTGCTCAGACGGAGAACAGCTTCGCTGTCTCAGTCCCCATCTTCAAGCAGTTCCACAAGAACATCATTGGTAAAGGTGGCGCAAACATTAAGAAGGTAAGTGCCACAATAGCGTCATGCAAGAGACGGTGGGTGTAACCATGGTGAACAGGTCCGATGTCACCTAACCACTTAATACCTTTTCACTTCAAGATTCGGGAGGAAACGAACACCAAAATTGACCTGCCGGCTGAGAACAGCAACTCTGAGATGATCATCATCACCGGCAAGAAGGCGAACTGCGAGGCTGCCAGAGTCAGAGTCCTGGCCATTCAGAAGGAGCTGGTTTGTGTTTTTATTTTATTTAAAAAAAAAAAAGTCTTCCTTTTCTCTGCCACTTTGGCTCATGGTCTTCATTATGTGCTCAGGCAAACATCACTGAAATGGAGGTGTCCATCCCCTCTAAGCTCCACAACTCCTTGATCGGGTCAAAGGGCCGCTTCGTGCGCTCGATCATGGAGGAGTGCGGCGGCGTGCACATCCACTTCCCCTCCGAAGGCTCAGGCATCGACAAGGTCACCATCCGCGGCCCTGCTGAGGACGTGGAGAAGGCCAAACAGCAGCTGCTGGCCTTGGCAGAGGAGAAGGTTTGCATGAGATGCTGTTTAAAGGTGGATTCAGCTGTTCCTGGAGAAAGCTTGTTGAACAAAAACGCTTCATCCCCTTCATGCCATAGGGTGCTCCTTCCGAAGCGGGGGGGGGGGGGGGGGGGGGGGGGGGGGGGGGGGGGGGGGGGGGGGGGGGGGGGGGGGGGGGGGG
>JAODTR010072483.1:0-15607 GCA_025399935.1 Amblyopsis rosae | reverse complement strand
TATATATATATATATATATATATATATAAATATAAAACTGGACTTTTGAAATTGTTAGCAAGGTACTTCATTGTCTACCTTCCAACTAGCTGTGCAGATCCACTCGCCATTTTCACTTTTGTCCCAGACCTGAGGCAGACCAGATAACATATAGGATGCTCTAATATACAGTTATTAACAAGACGCACACAATAACGTGTTATAAGAGTGCATAGCCACAAATTGGAGTTCCTTTACATTCAACGAATGCCACACTGTCAGTTACCGCTAGATTAAACTTCTATTGATTATTTTAAACAGATACTCACTATTTACATTATAATATTTAGCATAGGACATGTGTATTCTACGAGAGAATGTCTGCTAAATCACGTAGATCATGTTAAGGCAAACATTTTAAATCTACCGTATCTAACTACTAATATATGTTGTATTGTCAAGCAATAATTCCAGAAGATGTTTGTCAAATCAAAACAGCGATGGTGTACGCCGGTATCGCGGCTAACGTTTTGCTACTTGCTACGGTAGCTAAGGCTAACATTAGCAAACATATTCCAGTTTACCTTGACACTTTGGTCGCTTGAGCATGTTGCCATTCTGCGGCCGTGAAAGTCATACGACACATCATGGATCAGATCTTTGTGATCTGCGGCAATGCTGCGAGCCACAAACATCTTAAAAACTACACTGAATTACTACTGTACGGTACCGTAATGCTACCCCCACTCGTGAATTTTCATGTGTAGCTAGTGTGGTTGCCAGGCCCTTGATGCACTGACTAATGCTTACCACTATGTGGCGTACTTAGTCTTAATTTCAGATTAAAAAAAATAGTATTCTTGATTCATTTTGTTAACAAATTATATATAATGTATATATAAGAATAACGAAAGCACGTGACCCAAACTGGGCATTTTGTCAAAAGGCGTTCTGGTGAATGGCATTATTTCAAATGCAGCGTCTTGCAGCCTGTTGAGTGTCGATTCGGGTTGCCAGATTGTATAGATTTTAACATTTGCGTTTTTTGACATATCTTGTTTAAACCACTGAGTTGTGCGTGTTCATGTAAATTAAATTACAGTTTTCACCTCAATACATTTTGGGGCAAATCATAATATCATGTATTTGGATGGATTGAGTATTGGACTGACCGTTACATCATAGGATGTGCTTATCTGGCAACCGACGGTGCCATCAGTGAATTCTGCCTAAACTCTGGTGGGATCCCTGGGGTTGATAGAGTGCTGATGGATGCCACGCTGGTTGTAACTTGGCAAACAGCTTTGTAAACATTTCAGGATTATATGGAAAGTGTCTCGGGGCACTTGTGCAATAAAATGGAGAAAGAATTTGAAGACATAGATTCCTCCGGGAGATGGCAAAATCTTTACAATGTAAGTCGCGACCAGGCCCTCTCATGTACGGTATATATGAGGATGAGTTGCTACCTACTACGGTACACTACCGTACAGTACTAGTACCGTACTGTAGCTAGCAAATCTGAGGACTAACATCTAATAGTTAACAATTTTAACCTGTAATGCGGTCAGATCAACACATGTATGATACATTAAATTATGTGATACAATTGTATAGATTCTAATGGTAATATGTTAGTAATAGACGGTATATGTAATCCGAATGCCACATATTGTTAAGTGACTGAAGAAGCTAACAAACCACGGTTAGTAATACAGTACGGTGCCGTACCTGACTTCCGTAGCTAATATGCTAAAACGTGCATCATAGCTTCCTCCGCTGATGTATCATAATGAGTGCTAAATAACACCCATGTTAACTACAGCTTCTGAGAACTCATCAAGACTTCCTGAAAAACGACCCATGGTTTACCTCCATCTGTTGGCAGTATAGCAATGCCCATTTAAATATAGCATCCCATTGTATAGTAGACGTTTTCTGAGTATTTCAAGATTTAAGTATCTTGTTACATTAACGTTAGTATTACCGGTAATGACATTTGTTTGGATGATATTTGAAAATCGCAGTCGGTTTTGCTCAGTCAGACTAGCTGTGGTGGTCTTCTTATTACACAGTTTGTATTTATGTCGATTACAAACCCTGTCAGGACAGCCAAACAAAACTCCATATAGCCAAAGAAAATCACGAGTTATCTTAACAAGTATTAAGTACTATAGTAGGAATACTATCTGTATACAGTTAACAAATATTGTTGCAAGATCACCCACAGTTCAAAATACTCAATATATCGCAAGTTAAAGTGCACCTGATTATTTCATAAACACATAATTCTGTAGTTGCATTGGTGTTTATTTTGTTTTTAAATATTGAACAGGAAATACGGAACCAAGCAGGTGAATATCCCTACAAAATGGCAAAACTTCCATGGAATCAGAACCTGAACCGATACAGAGATGTTAGCCCCTGTAAGTATAAAGTCAAATCATATATTATTTTTGATTCATATTTCTAATGAATGATCATTATTGTTGCTCTTTTTGTTTTAGATGATCATAGTCGGGTAAAACTTGAAAATTCAGAAAATGATTACATCAATGCAAGCTTAGTCATGGTGGAAGAAGCCCAAAGATTTTACATTCTATCTCAGGTGAATGGCATTGTCTAAATCAAATACAAAATCTAAGAAAAAACGACTGGATTGTGTACCGTGGTAGCGGAATTGACAACATGTTTCCTTGAATTATAGTATAAATGGCTTACCATTTGTTTGTCTCATTTCCTATTTTGTGGTTCCAAAGGGCCCTTTGAGGAATACCTGTGGTCATTTCTGGTTAATGATCTGGGAGCAGTATTCCAAAGCTATTATAATGCTCAACAGGATCATTGAAAAAGGATCTGTGAGTACAGAGCTTTTCTATATATTGATAAAAGAAAAAAAATGTATGTCAATGTATGCCTTTTCATGATAAGAAATACTCTTAACATGAAAAACCAATTTATTCAGATGCAAATCTGTGTTTGACAACACATTGTTAATCAGACTAGTGTCAGACTTCATATAGCCTAGTTAATTTCCTCTCTCATAAACAGGAAAAGTGTGCACAGTACTGGCCCACTACAGAAGAACAACAGATGTGTTTCACAGACACAGGGTTTGTTGTGAAGCTAATGTCAGAGGAGGACCAATCCCACTTCACAACACGAGTGCTTCTACTGCGAAATACAAAGGTATAAGGCACTTGCCAGACTTGCAGTATAAGTATGAATTACCTGATTTAAACGGCTTACATTTTGTGTGTAGTTCATGGTACTTTCTTCTTTTATTTTTTTTATATCCCCATATTCAGTTCTGTATGTGAAACAAATGAGCAAATAAGGGTGATCTAGGCCCTGTTATCAGTTACTTTTTTTGTTTGTACAGACAGGCGAGTCAAGGGAGATCTACCACTTTCACTACACTACGTGGCCTGATTTTGGTGTCCCAGAATCCCCTGCCTCCTTTCTCAATTTCCTCTTCACGGTGCGGCAGTCAGGCTCTTTGGGGTCAGAGCATGGGCCCTCAGTGGTCCACTGCAGTGCTGGAATTGGCCGGTCAGGGACCTTCTCCTTAGTGGACACCTGTCTGATTCTGGTGAGAACAATGAGAGCCATGTTGAGACACCAAACGTATAAGTACATGCTGAATGGGCTGATGTTTCCCATGCCACTTTGAATGCTTGACAACGTCATGGAGACTATATGTCTGCTCTTTACTTGTGATAATGTTTGCTAGTAACTAAAGACATTGAATTTGGTATAAACCATAAGTGTCATTATGCTTAAGAAGTTGCCTTTTTCTAGGTGGCAGAATAATTATAGAATATCTCCAATCAATAGAATACCCAGTCCATCTTAATTGAATGATTTTGCACAATACACACTTTATTATGTAAACATCTTAATCTGTTGTGCAGATGGCCAAGAGGAAGGACCCATCATCTGTAAACATCCAGAAGGTTCTACTAGACATGCGGGAATATCGCATGGGTCTGATCCAAACCCCTGATCAGCTCCGCTTTTCTTACATGGCGGTTCTAGAGGGTGCTAAGCTCATTCTGAAAGACAATGCAGTTCAGGTAATTTTTAACATTGTAAAAAGGCAGGGCTGAACGAGTAATCACTTTTCAAACCTTCAAACTTTTGAAACAATGCGATTAACACATTGCAAGGTATGAAATGTATATGCGCATCTGACCCAGTGTTTTTGTAGCATCAATGTTTTTATATGCCATGCTGTCCCCCTTGTTTGAGGTAATTCTAACTAATCAGCGCGGTGCTCCTCTAACAGTCATGCTCTGAAATTCATGAAGACTGTGTACGTACACGACACGTCCACCAACAACAACACGATAAACACAAGGAAACTCATTTGTGGGAGGTCTGCTGGAAAAATTGCCACCGTTGAGCTAGAAGCAACGTTGGAAAACTTTGGCTAATCACAAAGAAAAGCAGCACTTGGGTGTAGGCTATTTCAGGTTTGAAACAAAAGATGTTCAACTAAGCTGTGGAAGGACGTGCTGGGTTAGAGAGACGAGTCACAAGACGCATTGTAAACAAAAAAAAAGTAAGACATGTAACATAAGCCTACTCTTTTACTGAAATGAACAATATGCAAATGCTGAATGTAACTCAGTACTCGGACTGCTTTACGGCAATGAGAACGCTACAATCTCAGGCAGAGCTAGATCATGTCAAATAAAGTTATGTGTGCCACATCTGTGTAAATATGAGCGTGCATTACCAACTTTAGTTCAGACTGATTGGCCGATCACCCTTCAGCACCATAAAACGATAAGAGCATCGCCCCATAAAGGTGCACAGACACTGGAACTATTAGTGTCCCTCGAGATGCACCCACAGGACATTTAGGGGGCCCTAATGAGAGTTCACCGAGTGCCTGATAAATAACTGAGTTCACTGTATAACACTGGTCAGACTGAGTATGAAAGAATGATCGACCTAATTATGCTCATGTCTTTGAAGTTGGTTATTAATAGGTCTACTTTCCAATGCGTGCATTCAACTGTAGGCCTACCTGTAAAGAAAATACTACCTAACGTCATGCCTCCGTCTAGTCCAACAACGTTAAGCGATGAATTGCACACATGCATATTATATCCCACTGCACGGTCAATGCAGTGTGTGCAAGAAGGCTATATATCTTGCAATATGAGACTCGGTCTGGTCTGGAACTTGTCTGGTCTCGGCCTGGACTTGGTCTTGACTCTGTCTCGACTTCTCAAAGTCTTGGTCTTGTCTCGGTCTCTCACTCTGGTCTCGGATTAGGCGGTTTCGACCACAACACTCTTTCGCTCCTAACTGTCGTCATGATCCGGTGAACAATGTTAATTTCTGTTGATCAAAGCAGGCTTTGTTCAGCACTCGCTGTCCATCATGGGTTAGGAGGACCATGCTTAATGTGCGTTTGTGTTCTGTCCCCTCCTAGCAGAACAAACAGAGACTGATGTTCAAAGACAATTTGGAGTCAGATTTGCCTCCCCTACCACCGCCACCCAGGCCTCACTTTGACAACATGCCAAACGGTCAGCTAGGACCCTGTCTGGAGCCAGAGGCTGCCGCCGCTGAGGAGTGCAGGACACCAAGAGAGAAGGACATTGCACACGGCCAAGATCGCAACAAGGCCGAGTGCTCTGGCCAGTAAGTGGCACTTGCATGTATTAAGAAGCTTGATGTCACCACTGGTTATTATTAGGGCTGTCAAAATGTTAGTGCAGTGTTGAACTATTATGGCCTGGACTTTCATGTCACAGAAAAGGGCAAATAATAATTTATGCGATTAATTTAGATGAATTAATTACAAATCTTGTAATTAATTAGATTCTTTTTATTTTTATCGATTGACAGCCCTAGTAATACTCCACCTGTCATCTCATTTCTTTGTGGACATTATCCTGGGGATTTAATGCTGTAATCTTTTGACACTGCTACATGTATACAGTATTTTGTTTTAGCCAGTTGTCTTTTTATGATGTCTTTTCAGCCTGCGGAAGAGGCACCGTGATGAGCGCATTGCTAGCACAGCACAGAAGGTCCAGCAGATGAAACAGAGACTGACTGACTCAGAGAGAAACAAAGAGCGGTGGTTGTCCTGGAGGCCCATTCTACTTAATGTAGGAGCGGGCACAGCTGTGGCTGTTGGTCTGCTGGTCTGCTGGATGTACTCCCAATGAGAATAACTTGGTCGATTTATTTGGCATATTTTGCACCCGTACCTGGGATTGGGTATCTCTCCTTAAAATAGATTTAGATGGTAATATGTGCATAACTGAGGGTATTTATTTCTTGAGGTCAAAATGCCAGAGCGCTAGATCAAGTATGTGCGTGTAAGTGTGTGTGTTTGTGTATTTTTCATGTAAGATCTTAACAATTGTAACATCTCAGGATCTTTCTGCCAGCACGGTAATGATTTAAATTGTTTTCGTCACTATTGATGAATGTGCTGTATAATAGAAACATGCTTTGGATAAAACGTACTAAAGGTGCAGTACAAAGAAAAATAATATTCTGACAGTTGTATTTTTTATTTGTATAGGTCACGTCGGCTAGTTTTGCATTTTTAAATTGCACACGCGCATGTGCGAACATGTTTGTTGACACACCATGGATAGGTAGCAAACGGGTGTCTCCAGACTAGAGGTCAGCCACATTAGAGCATTTTGTGTAATGACATTCTTTCTATGTTGCATGCATGCATTATAAATGTTCCACCGCACCTCCTGTTCTTCCACTTGTGTCAGCAGGGCATACAGCTAGGCGTGTGATTGGCTCAACATCATTTGCCTAGCTCATTTATTTTCAACCTCTTTAAAGAATGTTAACCTGTTTAGTTGTTTATATGAACATATTTTCATAGGCTCTTGATTAAAACAAGATGATAGGTCCTCTTCCGCCTGTTGAGTAGATTTACCCACTGGGTGGGTGGTGTGTGGGGGGGGGGGTCTATGTGTGTATGTGTCCCACTTTATTTCATGGAGAGATACAGGTTGACTTTATTTTTTTAAAGTGGAATGGTGTTGATGAACCTACTGTAGCAATATGGTAGAATCTTAATTGTACTCCTGTTAGAATGTGTTTTCTATTGGGTTAATGACACAATTTAAACCTGCACAATAGCTGATGGTTATTGTCTCTTTGCAAGGTTGTCACTTGGAAATGTTAGATGTATGTTCCAGGATGAGAAACTGTAAACAGATAGCTTACAGATTTAATTTTGCTTATTGGTAATATAAGGCAATATTAATTTCACAGTACAATTAACCTTTTTAGATAGCCTTTAATTTAGAAAATAAATAGGGTTGGGGTTGGCAACAACATGAATAATAATTACATGCCATTGTATTTGGATGGAATACTTTAAAATATGCCTTGTATTGAGTCAAAAGTCTGTTAAGAGCTAGGGCATTGGTGCTACAAGGTTTCCTACCATGACAAATATAGCAAAATGATCTTCCTATGGGGTCACAAGTTGTCACTGTTGTGTCACTGTTAACTGCATGAAGTGAATCTTGTTGGATTGGGCACCAAATGTGTAGTTTGCATGTACTAACTATCTGAAAATGGAATGGACGTTTTATTTTTATTTTAAAGGACCAATTGGATATGTTTGAACTATTTATCCTAAGTAGATTTTTGTTTTTTTTAGCATATATTCCATTCTTTTATTTTTGTATTAAAAATTCAGGGGAGTTTTGTACACTAACTTGCAGTGACAACTTGAATGGCGGTGTTTTGGAAATTAAGCAAAACATTAAAATAAATATTCCTGTTTGATAACTAAATATGATTCTCTCATTAGATTTTGTTCTACTGCAAAATACACATTCTTATAAACACTGCATAAGAAGCCCTTCATATTTCTCTGGTAAAAGAAAAATGAACTACAATTCATCTTAAACTACAAACTGGTCCTAACACCATTGTCAGGACTCAGGAGGTTACTAAACACGGATGCAGGGTTTGAATATAAACCGTACACTATTATTTTGAGTGATTAAAGTGTAATCTACATTTATATCTTTCTAATTTATTTAGTGATATTTATGTTATAGTGATTGTTAGATATTCAGGCAAAGATAAGTCACTCCCGCTTCTCTTTCCGCCACAGTTTAAACCATGCTAGCTGTTCTGTCAGTAGTTAGCTTACACAGTCGCATAGTAAAATAGCTAAAATGTAGCTCCAAATGTAAACGCGATCAAATGTTTTTTTTATGCCTTAACCCGAGTCTATAGTGTTTTTACATAATCCTCAGTAGTCATTATGTCTCTGTCACCAGAGAAAGCATTCGAGTTGAAACAATACATTCAAAATCATTTGGCCAAGGTAAGCATATAAGTCACGATACATTTCACAAATTACTTTATTTACCGTGCTACCTTTCTCTACGCAAATGTACATGCTATTGCTATTCATTGAGTAGTATACTAATTATGTTGCTAGGTACGATAGCTAACAGTACAGTATGCAGATTCTGTTTACATTAAAACATATTGATATAAAAAATAATGTAAAGCACTGAACGTTTGAGGTTGGCTTAAACAGATTCCCTAATGGCTAATATTTTTTCAAAAGCGACAAGAACTTATTTTACGTTATTGTAGGATGATGATATATTGAGTACTGTTTAGTATTAATTTGTGTATGACTGAAAAAGTCAACCTGTATATCCCACCATATGAATTTGTCCAGAGAACCACAAACATACTGTACTGTAGTTTCTGAGAGCCTGTTGGGTGTTGTAGTATTCTACTAACTCAGTTTCAACATAAGATCTCTTATTAAAAATTGAGTAGACTATAACTACAATTTAGTTAAATTTAGTATGCTAATTTGTTTCCATATTGACAGTCACTATCCAAATGTAATCTTTCAAATTGGCTAGTGGTTATCCACAAACCACTATTCTATTCAGAAATCATCTGTCATTACTAGTAACTATTACATTGATACTAGTACTTTGTTTACATTGTAAAGTCAACACGCCAAGCCATGTTGACTTCTGTTGAATATCTGGTTTTACAGTGAAAATAAATAGAATGAATGCGTGTTATTCTCTGGATGTCAGATGAATATCCATGGGAAGATTAGAGAGGTGCTGGCTGAGACTGTGAAAGATGATGTGGCTTCTGAACATCGAACTCTCTCTAATCAAGACTACCTACATGCCTTGGAGCGCAGGGGCATAATAGAGGACATCATGAAAGACCTACACTTTGAAAAGGTTAACAATGGACAGGCTGTTGATGTTACAGGCTCGACATTACATATTGCAGTTACCGTATACTGATTAATTAAATAAATTTTTTTATGCTGGTTTGATTTTAGCAGGAAAGCACATCAGCAGAAACAAAAGGATCTCCCTTAAAGACTTCTGCTTTTGCTGACAAAGACCTGACTCAGTTAAAGAATAGTAGGTCATAAACTATCTAACACAAAAAATACTTCTCTCCATGTTTTCATGAAGCAAATTGAATCAAACCAGATGATCTCATACTGTAAACAGCAATATTTAAAAACGTCTAGCCTGTCTAGGAATCATGTGTTATAAATTGATTCTGCCCTTAAGAAATCTTATAATGTGTGTATATGAACTGTTAACGTAACAGTAAAGCTGCTCTGTGAGGTATTTGTTGACAGATATTGTTTTTCTTTCCTATTAAGATGATATTGATCCAGCTAGACGGTACCTTTACCTCCAAGTGCTTTGTGGTAAGGCCTTTCTAGAGCACCTTCAGGAGCCTGAGCCCTTACCTGGCCAAGTGTCTTCTACCTTCACTCTCTTCCTGCACTTTCGCAATCAGAGGTTCCACTCCAAGCCTGTGGCCTGCTCCTGTGAGCCTGACCTCCAAGAGGGCTTCTTCCTGGAGGTCTACAGGGATAGCATGGGTGCGTGTCTGATTGTTTGGAATAGTACCAAGTCTCTAATACATCAGCATCCGAAAGATACGGCTGTTTAAGGAACTCTTGGTCCAAGGTCTAGTTATCTCTTGTCTAGACAACTGCAACTCTCTTCTAGCTGGGATATCAGACCTCTTTAAGTTCTCCCCCTTCCACACACACACACACACACACACACACCTCTGAAAACTTCACTCCCCTTTACAGTGAGCATCTTCAGTTTATTTAATAAACAGTAGATGTCCTCTTTATCCTATCTGTTAGGATAACTTTTCAGTATTTAATGTAGGCAGTTATGTTGAGGATTGCATGTGTTAATAGGTAATGTATGTTGTGGAATGTATAACTTGTTTAACCCTGATTACATGCTGTTGTTGTTATTCTAACAATGTTTGCGATAACTGATGTACAACCTATTGAATTCATCTCTATCACTTGGCATAAAAGTGACTGCTAAATGCTGTAAAATTAGCACCTATTTACCGTATGTAATATACTGTAACTCATCTGCTTTTGTTTTTTCTTCCTTTTTAAGTATTTAATATTTGTCAAAGAAACGACACTAAAATAGTTTTTTCATGTAGTTTTGATTGTTTTATTATTGCTTTATTGTTATTATTTAAACATTGGGCAACATTCATTCAATTACCACCTTTAATTGTGTATCTTGTAGGTGAAGGCTGTAAGATGGCAGATGCCACTACTATGCTCTCTATGTGCGATCCTGTTCACTTGGTCTTGATTAAGACTGATACCTCCAGTGAGACCACATTGGTCTCCTCCTATTTCCTTGACTGGAGAAGTGTCCTCGGCTCTCCCAATGGGAAGACCAGCATTGCTGTGGAGCTACTGGGAGTTGGTGAGAACGACTGACTGATTTATTTGTTAAGTTTCATTGAAAGTTAAGTTGGCGTGTTTGTTACAATTATAGTTTTAATTGATTCATTTAATAACATGTTATTGATACATTCAATGTCAATCACTGCTACATCAAATACAATCATTGTGTATATATAAACCTAAATGTTCTAAAATAAGAGCCTATTCCCAAATATCCATCTAAATTGGGGAGGTGCTGTAGAAATGTAATCATCCAGTATAATTGAGAAAACACTATAGCGGAAGCAATGTTTTACTCGCATCCATATTCCCCAGCAATCAGAACTAAACTTCTAAAACACACACTATATTATTATAGCTCATTAGTAGCTTTATGCTGGAAAAACAAGTTATTTGGAAAGCATCTGTTCACAGTTAGCCTGTTCACAGCTATTACGTATGGCAACAGCTTTGTCGGTGCGTGCGTGTGCGTGTGTGTGTGTGCATGTCACCAGGAAGTGAGTGTAAAGTACCAGCTGGCGTGCTGAATATCAGTCTGGAGCTCTATCCACCCCTGACAGAATCTCTGAACACGGACACCATCATTACACAGGTAGGCATGTCCCCTATTCACTCATTTGTGTTTTAAGTTGTTCACTTCTTTTCACACCCAGGTAAATTCAATATTTCACATTCTGCTGAGCTGAACAAAGCTGTTATACCATTTAGATTTAGGAAACATTTACATTAACTTTTCAGCAAAGATGGTTATAGACTGTGTCCATTACGTCATTGTGTTTGATTGATTGATTAATGCATGTAGCTGTCACCAGTGATTAGACATGGTTTCTACTAAGGTAGTGGGTATATAAATAACAGTTTGAATCTGTGCATCTTTTGCTCTTTCTTTCAAAAAGCTAACATGTCAGCATGTTATGACATAGTAGTATCACTCTACATCTTTTACCTAGCAAGCACTGGAGCGCCAGAAGACAGCGGAGAAGGAGAGGTTGTTTCTAGTGTATGCCAAACAGTGGTGGAGGGAATTCCTGGAGATCCGTCCGTCACACCAGTCCAAGTTGGTCAAGATCTTTGCACAGGTAAATAAATGTACATTCTGTTATTTATTTATTTATTTTCTTCAGTATATTGCATGAGTTGTTAACATCACTGGGGCGAAACAACAAGTTGAATAATGGATCGACAGAAAAGATATCAGATAACATTTTAGTAATGGAATAAGAAAGAAGTTGAATTAGGGTTGGACGATAATTAAATATATATCAACAAATCAATTATATCGCAATATGTTAATTATTTCCAGTATTTCGATAAGATATGCATTACACAGCATTTGCCACTGATTGGCGTAGCAGTCAGTTGTATTCAAGGCGAACAGAAAGCATAGAAGCTAAATGCGTGATGACACTAGACACGCAGCCAGTGCTAAGTAGTAGGGGGCTGTTTACATGTGCCAAACAACTCTCTCACCTAACAGCAAATGTAACAGGCGTATTAATGGCCTCCTCAGCTAACAGACGGTGACATTTTGCTGTCTAATTCATGGGATTACGCACACACAAGAACCGTGGTATTATAAAACCAAAACCAAAAAACTTGTTGAACACAAACCTCAGGTTGCCTGTTTGGCATTTTATTCACACATTCCTAGAGAATGTAGAACCAATGTTTTGCCTAGTAGCCCAGTACAGTAATCCTTTGCCAAAGGAAAGTACCGGTACTGCTGTATGGATTTTATGGACCTGTCAATCATGCATCCTCTGCAGGGGGTCCCTGCAGGTTCTAGATCTTATCCGTGTGTGTGTGTGTGTATGTGTAGGATGAGAACGGGGTCAACAGGCCCGTGTGCTCCTACGTGCGCGTCCTGCGCGCGGGCCGGCTTCTGGAGAGCCCGCGGCAGGCGGCCCGCTTTGTCAGCCTGCTGGCCCAGGAGAAGGCCCCGGTGGTGGGAGGTGGAGACAAGCAGGAGCAGTGGTGCACGCTCCTAGCTTTCCTGTGCCGGGGCAAGGTAGGGAGAGCCTGCTGGCCAGGGAATACAGCATGGATGGATGGATGCCATGGCAGAGAGACCTACAATGACGAGGAGGTTGAAGCGGAAGTGGGCAGCATTTGTAATGCAATGAGAGCTAGCTAAAAACGAGGGAACGGCCACAACCCACCCGATACATTTCTGCTCTATGCTTCTGGAGCCTGTCGGTCTGCCACTGCACAGCATCGTTGACGAGCCTGTTGTAGCTGTGTGCGCAATAATGTGATTGACAGGAAAGTTAGATTTCAGGGACCAGTCAGGGAAAAGAGGCCATGATTGGTCAGAAATAGTCATGTAATCTATATCGATTTATGTAAAGGGGCTATCAACTATCTCACATCTCGCATTTCACTCACTGATAGCTGACGGGTGTCATTTTCTAATCAATTCTATTTCTAACAAATATTTGTTATAGCTGCTGAGATAGAGCTGAATGATGCATTCTCATTTCCATGCTGGGTGTTTAGGGGCCGTCAGAGACCCACACAGTGCAAGCGCGGCTACACCCCCCCTTCCCTGTCCTCAGCGCTCGGCTGCCAGACAGACACGGCACGACTCTCGCAAAGTGGCCCGTGTCAGCTGTGATTTATGACTTTCATTCCAGGGGAAATTAATTTAGCCTCGTCAGTCCGCCGGCCCGCTTTGAGGCTGCCGTCCGAATTAGCACTTCTGGGAAGCATCTATCATCATAGCGGCAGCCCTGGCCAACATGCCTTCCTGTCAGTAGCACAACCACCCCCTGCTCAAACCCAGGCATTTACTGGAAGAGCTGCTTCCATTCCTGAGAGCAGCGCCCTATATCCTTTAGCTTGGCTTGAGTGTCTTTATCTTGCACTTAATCAGACAGGGTAGCGATGCACTGAAAACAGCACGCCTCTTTTATGCTCAGGCGAGGAGGTGTAGCGACACAAAGACACACCATCATTTGGGGACTTCCTCAGGTGGAAGATACTATAAATGGAATGTCTAGTGTCAAGTATTATTTGTTTTAAATGTGTTTTCAAAAGACACATGAATGAGCTCTTAATCTCAATAAATCTGCCAATAGACAGGATTTAAATGTGTATACATCTACAGTTTATGGGCCAGATGCTCGACAATAAATGACTGTAGCCACGCTAGTGTGGCGTGAGATGGGATGAGATATGAATGGCAGGAGATGAATGTGAGGAGGTGAGATGAATGAGAGGAGGTGAGATGAATGTAATGAGATGAGAATAATGTGAGATGAATGAGAGGAGGTGAGATGAATGAGAGGAGGTGAGATGAATGTGATTAGATGAGATGAATGTGATGAGATGAGAATAATGTGAGATGAATGAGAGGAGGTGACATGAATGTGATGAGATGAGAATAATGTGAGATGAATGCGAGGAAGTGAGATGAATGCGAGGAAGTGAGATGAATGTGAGGAGGTGAGATGAATGAGAGGAGGTGAGATGAATGGAGGAGGTGAGAGGTATGAGAAGAGGTGACCTGTATAGCGTCTCAGCGCGTGGACCCTCCCTGCAGGGCGACTGTGAGGACCACGCCACGCTGCTGTGCAGCCTCCTGCTGGGCTTTGGCCTGGACGCCTACGTGTGTGTTGGCACCAAAGCAAATAGCGGGCCGCACACGTGGGTCATGACCCGAGGGACCCACGGCAGCATCACCTTCTGGGAGAGCCTGACAGCACACAGGTGGGCATTTTCTTTACTTTGACACCACTCTACAGCTCTAAGCAATATTTTCTTTTTAGTTAGCTGTTTGGAGAAGCTCATACTGTGGATATTGTTATTATATTAACTGTTATCTGTGATAGTTATTTAGTGTATCTTTGGTAGATATGTGCCTATGTGCCTATTCTTGTTTATTTTGTTATCTGCTAGCATCCCAGGCCCAGCATCTGATTAAGGTGTCTCCTGTGTGTTCTCAGGTACCTCCACCAGCCCATAGACCCAGACGCACCTCCGCTGCAGCCCCAACCGAAGGCCACGTCTCCGTATCGCACCGTGGGCTGTGTGTTCAACCACCAGGCCTTCCTGGCCAACTGTCAGCCTTCGGACGCTGTGGAGCTCTGTGTCTTTGACCTCCAGGTATGGCTGATCTGTCGTTGCTATGGAGCCAGGTGGTTAGAGTCCACACAAACTAAACTCACACATGATTGTCATCCTGTTTATTGGCACTCCTGACTCTAATTATCTTCCTACTTGAATGGCTAAGTACATACTGTAGATGCATGTGTGTTCTGCATTGATACATGAATGACAAGATATATACTTTAGTGAACATTTGGGAATAAAATAATATTAGAGATGTAATGAATGATCACGTGAATGTACAGTATTTGAATGTGGGGTTGACAGTCAGTATATTAATACGTGTAACCATTTCAACTGCAAGGAGTGCAAGTCTCCCAAAGTTGTTGTCGCCGTAGTGAGGAGGACTCTCATTCCTCCCCTCAGAACCAGTCCAGGTGGAAGGCCATGAGCGAGGAGGCCCTCAGGTCAGTGTGTGCCCCGGGCTCGACCGCCTCCCTGCCCCCCTGCTCCCCCCTCTGCAGTCCCTCCGTAGAGCCAGCCGCAGCCAGCAACCAGTTAGAGCTGGAGATGCGCTTTCTTGCGTCTGAGCACAGGAAGGTAAGACGGCGGCCTGCTCAATCAATCAATCAATCAATCAATCTTTATTTATATGGCACTTTTCATTTGTGTTACAAATTCATGTAACACAAAGTGCTTCACACTACGTCATTAAAAACAATTTAAAATGAGTAAAAACAATACAATGTATAAAAAATAAAGTAATACCACCACTCATGTTACACTCATCATCCCAACCCTCCAATCACAAACAAACATCGGGAG
>JAODTR010072472.1:0-15607 GCA_025399935.1 Amblyopsis rosae | reverse complement strand
ATATATATATATATATATATATAATTTTTATTATTATTATTATTATTATTATCTGACAATGTACACCTAGTATATCTTTGGCAAAGGTCACAACAGCCCTCACTTTCAACAATATAGCAAAGAACACACATTAGTATAACCTATGGAATGTTATTATTTAAAGTATTTTTAAAAGCAGACTTCTCACACACTGACTGTTCCATTGTGTTCTCTGAACGCTAGGAAGGAGTCATGCCTATGAAGGACCCGACTTGGAAGGATTCATCCTACCAAGGAAGCATCCTTCACATTGAGAAACGCGATAAGACACTAATGCTGATGCCCTGGCAAACACAATCTTCAAATATGTCCCTCATAAAACAGCAAACGGGAAAATAATCACATGATCAAAGTCCATTTCCTTGTCTGAGAATGATTGGACAAGGCAAGTAAGGGGAGGTACAACTGGAGCACATGAGTTGTCAAACAGGTTTTTCTTTCACACTTGTCTGAAGAATGCTATAGCTTTTCCACCTGGTTGAAAAAGCTGGTCTATGAGAAGAGGCTCGGGTCTCAAGTTCAACAGCGACTTACAAGGTGGGTTTCTCAGAAGGGTCAAACTCGGAACATTGCCTTTGCGATTGTACCTGTCAGTGAGTGAATCACAATTCACTTATGCAAACATATTTTAGCTTGCCATGACAAGATGGGGTAGAGGCCTGCAGTGTTAATACAATACATTTCCCTTTGTTTAACTGTTTCCTTTTTTTTTTTTTTAAACTCATTTGTCTATTCCTCTGCTTTCCAAACCTGAACATGCAGAGACATAGCACAGGAGCAGCTAAATAGACGTTTAAGTTAGTCTGACCATACAATTTTACATTCCTTGGTTGTTTGTGATGCAGAAGTTGGAACAGGATTTCCCCCCTCGTCATAGCTGAGGTTTAGTGTGTTTTGAAAGTTTTTTTGTTGGGGGTTGGGATATCTAGGTTATGTGGTAGTTAAAATTGTAGGTGAGGAAGGCACATGGCTGTCAGCTATGTCCTCAGCAGGGGTTGGCTAGACTGGAATGAGAAACATGTTGACAATGTGACAGGCTGATGGAGACCACCCAACCCACAGTACAGTATACCCTTCCATCCTTCTGAGTACATTCAGAAAGGAACGATTGTCAGTAATTTTTCATTTGTCAGAATTACCCTGTTCCATGATGCATTCCTTTCCGATATACCAGATGGACAGCATTACTGTTTGTTATGTGTTGAAAGCAAGTAACGGCTTTGGCTGCAGGCATGAGACTACATTTGTAAACAAACATATCTCACTTTACAGGACCATTTTAACCTTGTTAAACATATAGAAACTTTTATCTGAATGGAAGGGACATGCAAAACCCTGGCAACTGGGAGCTTTATTTAAAATGAAGACCTATTGTTTCTATAACAGCTGTTACTCTGTGTGTGTGTGTGTGTGTGGCTGCACCCCCCTCATACATACTCATTCTATTCTTCTGCAGTCTTCCTCTTTAAAGAGCCCATGGTGACTTTAAATGAAGTGTCAGGCTTTTTGTGTTTGTCTGGGGTGAGATGGATGAGTGGGTGTAATTGTTCAACTTTGTCACTGCTGGCAACCAATGAAGTTTGTAGATGCTAATGTATCAAGCTGATGATTGGCTACTTTATTGAAAGGGGAATTTTCAGTCTGTTCCTCTGTGGTGGTTCCCAGTTATTGTGGCAGAGCAGTAGAAGATGGTCTGTTAGATGAATGGTTTTGTTTTACTGTTTATATGCATTGTTTGTTCCTGTCTTCTTATTTACATCAACATAACCTAGTCTGGTTTCTGCTTCTTTTTTATAATTTGGTTTCTCTCTTTTCCCACAGGAATCCCAAGAAGAGACCATGCACTAGGGCCCATTGGTGGTGCTGGGTTTGTATCTCTTAAAGCATGAACTCCTAGGACAGCCATACATCAGCACATGTTAATAATACCTCTAAAGACAATCCTCTGACTTCTGGTGAAGACTTAATTTGGATTTGGCCAGTGTACAAACCTCAGAAGTCATTGGTACACGAGGCACACACTTCGACTGTTAGGCTGTTCATAATGTCAGTGGAGACTATCCAGTCCCCACGGAGGCAGCCGGTGAGGGCTGCTGCCACTGCTACCCCCCCACGCTTGAAGCCAAAGGGACTGGTGGGGGCCGACTTCCTCCGCCAAAGTCCGCCAGGAACAGGAAGACCCAGGCAGAGTGCGGTGGAGAGGCTTGAGGCCGACAAGGCCAAATACGTCAAGAGTCGCATCGCCCTGTCCAAGCAACAGCCAATCAGGCCTCCTGAAATGCGGAAGGCTCTTCTGCTGAGCCCCAGGTCCGCGCTGTGCCCCACTAAAAAGGTCCCGTCCAGCCCCAGCTCTCAACCAGGCAGCATTCCACTCAACATGGAGGACCTGAGCAAGCTGATCAACGGCATGAATGAAGGACCCTTCTCCAACGTGTGCCAGGGGTACAGCCTTCCGCCTGACCACACTGTGACTCCACAGCACTCCCCCTGCCCCCCCACTCTCCGGGCGGGGGCAGAACAGCTGGGTCAGAGACCCAGCCCCCCTCCTTGTCCTGCTGAGGCCCCTGGGTGTGTGGCGTGCCCGTCTGCAGTGACCGTACGGAGGGTGGATGTCATTCCCCAGGCCGGCCCAACGCTGCGGTCGTCCAGGCCGCAGCAGTACATCCGACAGGCCCTACAGCCCACGCCCTTGTATTCCAGTACAGCCAAGCTACGCCTGTTCCACCTCAGAGCCACGCCAGGGCCGTCTCCTCTGAAGCCCCTTATGGCACAGTGCAAACCAGACCGCTCCCCTGTCTCCCCGGCGACGCCCCTTGAACCACCCACCCTGCCTGTTCTCCCACCCACCTCTCCGGCCATCACTCGGTTGTCTTCTTCTAGCTCCAGAAAGCGGCCCTCTCTGACCCGCTCCAAGTCGGACATGAGCGACCGTTACTCCCGGGCCGGTACAGAGCTGGAACGCTTCTTCAACCTCTGTGGCCTGGGCGCTTCAGAGGTGCAGGAATTGACCGCGCCTGGCTCCGATATTGTGTCGCTCCTCCGTTTCCCCAGTGCCAGCGCTCCTGGGTCAGAGTGTGCGGGCTCCGATGAAGGAGATGGACACGCAGATGAGGACGAGGTGGATGGGAATGGTGCGAAGCGTTCACCCTATGGGGTCTCGGTCATCGAAAGAAACGCAAGAGTGATCAAATGGTTGTACGGGCTTAGTCAGGCTAAGGACAATGCTAAGAGCACCAGCATGTAAGAGGATGGTTATAATGATAAACCATTGCATGGACAAAACAACACAAATCTCCATAACACAGGAGCTGACAGGAGTTCCATTGAGTGTAATTGGCCATTATTATGGCAGTAGTTTTCTAATGAAGACGTATTTATTTGCAGGTGTTATTCAACATAGTTATGAAAGCGGAACGACTTTGTTGACAATTTGTTTCTGTTTAAGTGGAATTTCTTTTTTGTTTTTTATTTCACCTTTTTTTAAAAGGTTTTGCTGTCTCATACTGGGCTGTGTACTTTTAAGTTGCCTTTCAATATTTTGTCCTGGATTTTGTTTAATTATGGCGTAACACTGAAAAGTGTGAATAAACCAGTTTCTTTAAACTTTGATGGTGTTAAGATTTGGTAAATAGAACAATGGTGAATTCTTCAGTGTTCATTGACTTCTAACAGTGGAGCCTATAATGTTTACCAGGCTGTCAAAATCTCACAAGATGTCAGGCCAGTTCACCTGAGATATACATGCATCTAACATTTTATCACACAGTATAAAATACCTGATGTGATTGTCTAATACAGTGTTATTTACTATATGTATCTCTATGTGATGAAGATTTACAGTTACTGGAAGTGTGTTTTTATTATGCACATTAGACAACAGTTTGTGTTCTTGAAGTTATTTTTCTTATGGTTGCTCCATACAGTAGTTTGTGTGTGGGTGGGTTTTAAAAGAGCTTCTCATTTTTCCATCGAATGAAGGGGTTTGCTCCACATCCATTGTCACACAAGCAGGATATACTAGTCTAGGTGTGAGTGTACAGGGAGAGCTATTGTTGCCGCAAACTATGACAAGTTTACTTTTAATGGAAAGATTTGAACTGTGTAGGACATATTTTTTTATTCATGAATTACATGTTATTGTGATAAATTCAAATAATGGCTTGTCTAAATACAATTTTAGATTGGCTAGAGACTGCAAGGAGTTATATATTATGCTGTCATGGTGACTCGTGTCAAGAGGTAAGTATAATGATGCTTGGTTTCAAAGGTAAATCTACTTTTGTAGAATTACACGTGTTGCCCTGTGATAACATTATTGCACAACACCCTTGTAACATTAAGAATAACCTTAATATGTCATTGCAAATGTATTCCAAAATGTTTGTGGCAACCGTGACAATGACAAAACCTTTCTGTTACTTTCCGGTCATCTAGGGTGCAGAGGGGATTCCTCTTGTCAGGAAAGTTTGCTATGCCATCGGTGGCGTTCCATATCGGAGTACTACAGTTGCTATGGGACTTTGCTTGCAGATTTTTCTTCTAGATGTTGTACAGGTAACATACACTGCATTGGCAATTTCTAGTAAGATGCCTCATTTACTAAATCTAAAAGCAGTCAAAAGACTGACATCCACCATTTGTTTTTGTTTTTCAAAGATGGAACCTTTTTATGTTTCCATGATTCTGTTTGTGAGTCATGCCTGGGATGCAGTAACTGACCCACTGGTTGGATACTTTGTAAGCCGTAGTAAATGGACACCAATTGGGAAACTTACTCCATGGTTAGTGGAACCAGATATAACCGCTTAAATGTAATTTATGATTCTCCAGTATTTACATTCAACCCATTTCTTTTACATTTCACATAGGACGCTGTTCTCCATGCCATTTGGGGTGCTGTTTTATGTATTCCTGTGGTTCATGCCGCAAGTCTCCATGTCTCAAGCTTTCAGTGTCCCATGGTTTCTCACAGTAGCCTGTCTGTTTGAGACCCTCAGGAGTGTAAGAGCTTGCAACACTATTTCCCATCACGAATCTCATCACTGTATAATTTACCCTCCTTGCTTTGTGTCACCATGGTGACTGTTTCACACTATTCGTTCCCAGTGTCAGTGTCACTGGTGCTATTTTGCTCCAAGCTGCATCACCATGGTTACGGAGGTTGATTTGACACGTTGTTCTAAAGTGTTTTTACCCCTTTAACCCAATAACAGTGTTACAATGTCTCCTACTTCTCACTGAACATGTTCCTGGGGGGAGGACAGAGAGACCGAGATTCCGCCACAGCCTACAGTAAGATAGCATGCCCATCCTACTGTCACTGAATAAGCATAGCATTAAATCAGTCAAATAATCCAACCCTGTTTAAATGTTTAAAACCCTTGTTTGTTCTGTTGACGTGTCTGCCCAGTGCGCTATGCTTACTGTATGTATGTTGTTTGTTTTCTTTATCTTTTCTTGTGGTTTTTTATACTTTATATTTTCTCCAGGGATGACTGTAGAGGTGTTAGCCATGCTACTGGCAGCAGCAATTCAAGGTCAGGTTATTGCTGTGTACAACGCAGAAAGAAATGACTCCTGTCTACAACTGGAACAGGCCATTGGAATGCCTTTAAGCACAACTTCACCAGAAACCACTCCGCTGCAGGGAACGGTATCACTATTGCGTTGCTAAAGTACAGTCTAAAATGGCGTGGTGGCCATTTCCTAGCTGTCCATTCTACTGTACCTGTTAAATAGACTGACAGCAATGCTTGGACACTAAGCGTGTATTGTCCCAGGAATATCTTGTTACCCTGAAATGTGCTGTACCTTTTGTTGACAGAACAATTGTTGGGTGTGTGCGCTGGTGCCCCTTTCTACATTTTAAGATTTATTCATATTATAAATTACATAGGGTTGGTGCTTAATGTCTTACTGTAAACCGTAACGGTGATGCATTACACATGTGATTTATTATTTTGTGTTTGTCAATGTTTTGTCAAGTGAAAAATTTAACAACATTTGACATAATAGTGATAATTTGGTATGTAATTAATTTCCTTTTCAGCGAAGGGCTTTCATGGCTTCAGCGTTGGTCACTGGGGGGTTGTCCTTCCTCTGCATCCTGGTTCTCTTCCTGGGGGTGAAGGAACAGAAGGGTGAGTCAGCTAATAAGGGTCAAAGGTCAGGATTGGAACACAGAGGTTAACTGATGTAGGCAAATGTTCCTTTGCATTTGTTTTATCCCCAAGCCTCGTGACATTTATTTTTGCTGTTTAAAACACCATCAATAAGATAAAATATAATGTGATTCTCAATTACTGCACTGTGATGAGACTTGCCTGTTAATGTATAGCATGTTCAAACAGGTTTAGGCTAATAAATAGTTAATATTGTTCAATCGCATTGTGATTGAAACTGGCTTGTCCACATATTTTGCTTTGGTTTTCAGGCCCCCGCTTCTCTGATGAAAGCATACAATTGCCTTACCTTACCTCTCTTAAGATGCTGGCTTGCCACATACCCTATCAAAAATTAGTGCTGGGCTTTCTCTTCAGTGCACTTGCATTTCAGGTACACATTTGAAACCAAGAAGACATTACAGCAGAGCATAACATACAACGGCTCTGAAAGCTAATTACGTTCAGTGGTCACATGCAGGGTCTTTATGACGACAACAACAACTGCACACCTTCACATTTTTTTTAAGTTATTTAACTACAACACTACACGTGTGCTTATTATTTACATTTAACATATTCTATGAATAGAAATATATGCAAGCATAATATGTGCCTTAATTGTCCTTCATGTGTTTTATCTCAGATGTCCTTGGGTAACTTTGCACTATTTTGCAGTCATGCGGCTGGACTGGGAGCCTATTTCCCATACCTCATACTGGTGTTACTGGTAAAATGGCCTGCCTGAATAATACATGTAATTGTCTGCTCTTTAAAGCCATGGTGAAATGTACTGTATATGAAAATGATAACATACACAATTGTCTGTCATCATTTTTCTAGACTTCAGCCTCCATTGCCGTTCCAGTTTGGCAAGCAGTCCTTTTAAGAATAGGCAAAAAGACCACACTCTTCATTGGCCTATCAGTAAGCATGTGCCTGTTTATCCCATTGTAGAAATATATATCTGTATAATGCTGCTTCTCACTGTACCTTTAATGTATATTTATCTACTCAGCTCTTCATCCCAGCAGTGATAGTGATTGCCTGTGTGCCCAGTAACCTTCCAGTTTTTCTGACTATGTGCGTGGTGATGGGATTTAGCTTGGCGACCGCGTTCCTGTTACCCTGGTGAGTCAAGTCAAGTGCCCAGACAAGACCAAGTCATCACGTCTGTCCAGGGCTGCTGTAAACTCAGAGGAGCACACACATGAACCTTTATCTTGAATCTTTCAATGCAATACCACAAGCATCTAATATTCTAGCACTGATTTATTTATTTATTTATTTTAGTATTTACGTTTCTAGGATTTTATCCAGTTATTCACAGCCATGGGCATAGATTTCTTTTGAACATTGGGGCGGGGGCATATAAACTGGAGGGTTTTGGTGAATTGTTATGGAACAATTTGTGCCTTTTCTGCATGAACATATGGTGGAACCTTTTGCATATTCAAAACATTTATTTTGGGATGATATAGGCTGAAATGGCTGACTTAAAACAATAACAGTACTATGTTGGCAACATTTTGGACATAACCTATTCTACTACCGCCAGGCGGCCCCAGCATGTCTTTCATGTTTTTATGGGGGGGGCGCGCATATACCCCGCTGGAATCTATGCCTATGTTCATAGCTGATAGTTTGCCTGTGCTTTTCTAAGGTCCATACTGCCAGATGTGGTGGATGACTTTGCAATGAGAAACCCCTTATGTAAAGACCTGGAGCCACTGTTTTTCTCCTGCTATGCCTTCTGCAATAAGCTTGGGGGAGGCCTGTCTGTTGGAATCTCGACCATGACATTACAGTGAGTCAGTCGGTCGTCCACCTGCTTGTAATCGGTCTGCACATATTTGACGTGGGTGTATGATTTCTCCATCTCTCTGCAGCTTCGTGGGCTACAGAGCTGCTGCGTGTGACCATAGCAGTGATGTGGTGACCGCTTTGATTGTGCTGTTTTCACCTGTGCCGATTGTACTGTTGTTGGTTGGAATGGCCTTTTTCTACTCCTACCCAATCAAAGAAAAACAGTGCTTTCAGCTCAGAACACAGCCCACCACTATGGAGTGAGTCCCAGTATTTGCTCTTATTCCTATTTATATTAATAAAATAACAGGCTCATTTGATATTCACTATTTGGTTTTGAATATGAGAGTATCCCAAATTCTCCTGTTTCCTTCATCCAGGCCAGAAGATACATCTTCACAAGACCAAAAAGAGACATCAGAAATCACAAGTTTTTCACTGTCTCAGTCCAGCACAAAATCTTTGAATTTGAGTCTAACAACCCTACACAAATCAAAGTCCTTGCCATGTTCTTACAACTATAATAACAAGAAGCACTCAGCTAGGTCAAGCACATCATCAAATCCCATGTCAAACAGGCATCTACAAAAGCCTGTAGAATTCAGCAGGTCTACATACTCTGACAGGTGTAAAGTAAAACCCAAATCAAAAAGGTTAAGTTCACAACAACATGCATCAGCTAAATGGGGGGGCAGTTCTTGTGAACTTGACCTTGGATTTTTATCTGACAGTTGTAATGTGAAAACCAAAGTCACATGGGTATAGTTAAATGGTTTATAGTTGTAAAATATGTATCTTGTTATCTATATAGAAAGAATTAAATATGTTTATTTTATTAAATAATTCACAGTTATGTCATGTTACTTAACTATATTGGACAATATTCTGACCACTAGCTTACAAACTAAATGTATCCACGTGGTGTTTTATGTTTTGTATTTATTGTAATAGTTTTTTGTGTTGTATTTAATGATTAAATCAGTGTTTGAAATTATTAAATCAGACTTTATTTGTGAGACTGTGGCAGCGGCAAGATAAACCCCATTACATAAATATGCTGTGCTATTATAAAATGCCATACAATAATAATAATAATACTAATAAATACTAATATTGAATTAGAAGTTGCATAATTAATCAAACATCATGTTAATGTGTTGTGTTTATTTTTGGATAGATTTTGCTATTCAGGTTGTTGCATTATTGACTCAAAAATTGGAAATGTTCTATGATCAAATTAGTCAGATGTTATTTAATTAAAATGCCATGAAATGTCATCGGCTTGCCAATTGGTCTATTGTTGTATTTATGCCCGCCCTCTTTTAACTGATCCACCTACTTTTTTTTTTTAGCTTCCGCTCGCTTTGAGAAAGAAGATTGAAGAGCGAAAATGGGAGTACAAATTGAAACGATTACCCCTGGCGATGGTAAGAAAATGGAAAAAAACACGTTCTTTCACGTGTGCGATGTAATCACAGTAAACTGAAGTAGTAGTATTTTAGCGACAATAATATTTTTTGATATTCTTTCAGGACGGACATTTCCGAAAAGGGGGCAGCGCGTCGTTGTCCACTATGTCGGTGAGTGAGGCTGAGCGGGCGCGATAGGGCTAGGAAACCCAATGCTATGTATTTTTTGCGTGTCTTATTTCCTTATTTGTCTATTGTTTTGTGGGATTGTGTGGTTTCATGATTTGTTAAGATAAATTAAATTATGATAATAATACATACATTTTAGGCCCCTGGGCCACAGTCAGAGGATGGCTCTACGCTTAATGCTAGGTATGTGCTTGGTTAGCTGTCTAGCCTTAGTAGCTAATGGGGTATTTTCCAATAGAGGGAATCTCCTGTCAAGTAGCTGCGGCTAGCTTTAGCCTACATTAAATGACAATTGTGTTAGCAAAGCTAAATGCTGATTTTTTTATTATTTTTTTTCTCCTAAACGTAAAAAGGACATTGCACGGAAGTAAATGGCATCAATTACAAAAAATAAATGCGTTCCAATTACTATTAAAAAGATGGTGTCGAATGACTGGGTAGCGACTATTACGTTGTCTGGGGACATATGTCGGTCATATTTGTCGTATAATGTTCGTTAAATTGTAAACATTTGATTGTTGTTTAATACAGGGTCACTTACAGACGGAACTAAGTTTGACTCTTCAAGGGACCGGGGAAAGCCATTCAAGTTTAAGATTGGCCACCAAGAGGTGATTCGAGGTTGGGAGGAGGGAGTAGCCCAGGTGAGATGGTTGTTTTTCTACCGGTGAATTTCACATTATCAAAAGACATCTCCACTAAACAAATGATTATAATTCCTTTTTATTTTGTTTTATCTCTCCACAGATGAGCGTGGGCCAGCGGGCAAAACTGACTTGCTCGCCAGACTTTGCCTATGGAAAGCAAGGGCATCCAGGAATCATCCCACCCAATGCCACTCTCATCTTTGATGTGGAGCTCCTTGGCCTGGAAGCTTGAGGCTTGTGCACTCACTTTAATTCCATTAAAATTTCAGGGTAAGGGCAACAACTTCTTAAAGGGCTAATATGTCTGGCAGTAAAGCCAGACATATTGGCCAAACACCCACTGGCAGCATCTGATGTGCATTGACACAAAGGTTTATAGTTGGTTCTATTTGTTGAGCATCAAAGCCATACACATACATTGAATATCTGCTATTAAAAGCAATGCTGAACATAACTGCCAGTAGGTGTGGCTAAAATGTGTATTGTTGAGGAAGAATGGCTGGAGTCTCATGGAATAATCCTTTTAAAATGTAGAATGGAACAAGCTTTTTACAGTCAGTCCTATGTATTGGCATAGCAGTTTCAGCGGTTATTAATTAAGTTATTTACTGTTTTTTTTTTTTGTTGTTTTTTTTTAAAGCTTTGCTATCATCCCCTGTAATCCCTGTAATGTATTAAGAACCCCCATCTGTTTCATTACAGGTTAACTCCTATCTCGGGAACACGGAGGATAACGTTAACAGATGATTCCTGCATAGGACCTTTTTGTCTATAACTTCACTTCTTCACTCTCCTCTCTTTAGATACAAACTGTTACTTGTCACTTGATTTAAAATCTTTTACTATAGATTCCTTATTGTATAACAAGTCATAGGCCACACCTTTCAATGTACCATGTCATATTCTTATATTTTATGGTGTATTTTGTATTGTTGTAACTTCAAATTCTGCTATCAGGACCAGGTTTTGGGTTAGTGTAATCATATTGAATATATTATACATTTATCTCATTCTTTTGGCTATATAAGGCCATCTAATTGTATTGATGGCAGTTAATACATTTTATTGAATGCTAAAATAAATGGTTTGACACAATGGCATTACCATGAATTGCCTTTTGTGATACATTTACTGCTGCTAAGGAGGAAAAGGAAAAACATGTATTGAATATATTTTAAAACTAACATGGACAAGCACATAATGGGTACCACATGTAATTTCATTTGTGGATCAGTATTGCCATTAGTCTATTAATCCATTGGTTTATTGCTTGTCATTTCCCATTCTAGGTGCGTTTGAGAAACATGTTTTTACTCGCTCTAGCAGAAAAAGAGCTGTTGGTCTTAAACAGAGATTTTGAAATTGCATGATGACTTCTTCCACAAACCTTCTGAAGCACCTCATGGGAATTGTGATTGTTTTTATTTCAAATAGTTGTGTAAGTTTATGTAGTGTTTTCAAAGCTCTGTGCCATCCTCTTGTCAGACAAGTGTTTTTACCATAAACTGTTCTACCTACCAATGGCTGTTTCTAGGCATATGTATTTTGACATCTGTAAATAACCACATTTGCACAAAACAATACCCTCAGGAGATGTCAATAAGATTTTTGAATGAAAATGGGTGAATCCAGTATATTGGCATGGTCAACAAATGTACTTTCTCACCAATTCATATTAATATTCCATTAATACAGTTAGCCTTTTATCCAGTACACATTTCCGAAGTGTCTTTAATGGGAAACCTTTAAGAAACAATTGTAGTCAAGTGCATACCCAACCCGCATGTGTATGTCAAGCACATACACATGCTGCAAAATGTAAAGACCCTTTGAATTGTTAAACTGCAGCGCTGGCTCATACATACACATTAAGGGTATATCATTTTAATCTACATTGTGTTTGTCTTAACTACCAATTTTCAGATCATACAGATCATTTAATATGCTAGATGCTCATTAAGCAAATTAATATGTGCCATTAAAATTAGGAATATAAAATGAGAGCCTCAGTATGTCAAATGAAGCACTTCTATTTCCCTCGTGCAATCTTTTTTAATGCAAGCATCTGCATATTTGCCCAAGTGCAGTTTGTAGAAGTAATTCCTTCAGCATTTGACATCCTGCATTAATACCAGAGGTTACATGAAATCATTTAAATTCTGTCTCTAAAAAACATTCAGTGACATGGCTATTTATTTCCTGATGACATGAAGTTGAAAATATAGAACATCTCTGATCTGCATGCAAAGGGCTGAACAAGTCTAAGTCAGTTAAACTGCAGGCAGAGTCTATTTGAATCATAAAATATTATTTTAAATAAAGCCATGACCACAACATCACTAGGGCATTATGATCATTTAGATCATTCTATAATTACTCTACACTAGATGTACATCTGAAGCCAAGTCAACATGGTATTTGTGGTTGCTTAGAAAGGTTTGGTGTTGCATTCTTAATAAGAAAAACAGAAAGGCGGAACCAAAATCTCAGATAGGCGTTGCATTGTTCATGCTAGCAGGCCCGTTGCACTGGCCTGCAGCTCGACGCCGAAGGGAGTGAAGGGCCACAGCGCAGCAGCCTCTGAGCAGGGAGCCGATAGGAACAGTGGACATGACCTCACGCGGTGCCCCGCGGCACATCCAGGCCACGGTGGGGACCACCGGCATCGCCAGTGCCAGCAGGTCCACCAGAAAGTACCGGCTCCAGTGGCACAGCTGGGAGGGGCGCTCGCCTTCTACTCCGTCGGCTCCCTGTGCTTCCTCGCTGCTCTCCTCTCCCATCTCCACCACCGCTGCTTCCCGTCTCCCCGACAGAGGAGCCGTGGGCTGGGGCTGGCAGGTCCGGGGAGCCCCGGGCTCCTCCGTCGTCACGGAGGCGGGCTGGGCGGGTGAAGAGAGGGGCAGAGAAGGCTGCGACCGGCAGAGCACGACGTCAGCTGCTGCCGAGGAGATGAAGCTCAGCTCCCCTTCCCCGCCTTCCTCGGAGATCCAGGTCATGGTGGGGCTGCACGCCCGCGAACGCACCTCCGGCTTCCGCTCCGGTGGCTGGGGGGGCTCCTCCTGAGGCAGGTGCAGGAACAGGTGGTGGTGAGGGAGGTAGGCGGGGCCGTTGCACCTGCAGCCGCCACTCAGGGCATGGCAGGAGTGGGAGACGCTGCACGGCCTCTCGTGGGGCGGTAGAGGGGGCGACTGCTCCGACAGCATGGCCGCCTCCAGCAGCAGGTGGGTCTGCGGGGGTGGGCCGGGGCGCGCCAGCCCGCCCGCCTCCAGCTGCAGAGCCAGAGCCTCGCTGCTCAGACGGGTGTAGGTGGCGCTGCGGCTCAGCGTCCCGGCCGGGGAGCAGCCGCAGGAGCGCGACTTGGCGGCGGGGCGTGGCGGCCGCAGCCCCGCCCCGCAGGGCTTGCTGTGGTCGCGGGGAGACGGCGGTGGCTCGCGGGCGCTGAGGTTGCTCCGCACCGACTCCACCACCTCCTGCAGGTGCTGGATCTCCCTGCGCGCCTCCTTCAGAGCCAGCTGCGCCTCCACGCGGTGGCACTCCTCCTCGATCCAGTCCTCCTGCATCCTGCACAGTTGGCTCCGTAGCTCATCGATCTCATAATCCCTGGTGAAGGAAAGGGATTATGGAGTATAGAAAAACTGCGTGGAGGATGCATAGGAAGAATACATAGGAGCAAAATAACAGTCAAATACAGTCACCCATACAGGTAGTTTAATAGACTGTGGGTTTGCACTACAAAGATGGACATCTGATACAGTAAGCAGCACATTTACATGCATTGATGCACAGTTCACAGTTGCATGGTTTAGTACGATGTATCTCTTTGACACAATAAGAAACCTCAACAAATGATCGACAAGATTCACCTATGCTGCAGTCTCTCCACATTCTCCCTCAATCTGGCGCGCAGATGTCGTATGCACACCTCCTTCTGTTGCAGGGGGGTGAGGTACTGCTCTGGGGTTGGGGGCCGGATCCCATGATTATCGCTGCAGGCTGCCTGCTTTGCCTGTCTCCTGTGTTAACATGAAGGTTCATAGCGGTCATTTCCAGAATGCATTGGGAATTGCTAATTATGGCTCACTCAGAAAATAGAGGTTAACTTGAATTTGGTGCAGTCTGTTCTATGGAATGTGTCTAGCAGTGACACTTTTGACCTTCTGGAAGGCATTGTGATTCAATGTTATGCAATAGAAATCTTCCAACAATAACTAAAACTCAGTGTTAAAGATTTTGATGATTTGAGGGTATTACAGTGCTTGGTCATACACACATGAACAGAATAATCCAGGGGTCTGGCTAACATGTTTTGTTAGCGAGTTAGCAAATTACCTGGGTGTACTAGGATAAGTCCTGGATTTCGGGCTTCCCTCAGCACCAGGATACGCATTGGTGTTGGATGTGTCGCCATGGGAATGCCGTCCACTGGTACCACTAGTGCCCACTGAGCGCCTTGCACGAGACATCAAATTTATACTCACTTAATACTAAGTAATTTTCACTTCGTAGAAAATTGGGTTGAACATTCTCAGCATGACCCTCTAGAACAGTAGTATCACACAGTGTCCAGAAGAGGGCAGGAGAACACAGGTAAGATGACATCTTGAATGTAAAATGGTTTTAAAGTGATTAGATGATGTTCTACCACTAGATGTCAGATTAGGCATACCTGCATCTCAGACCAAAACAAATGCTTCCTGGGCCACACACACACAAAAGCACGCACACTAACATGCATGCATGGCTGACAGCTATGTTAAGAAAGAAAGATTAATTTAAATTACAACACAGAAGGAGTGTGATATCATTCTCTACTCAGGATGTAATTACCCCATATCTTGCTGCTATACTGTTTAAAATATTGCATAGAGCACTTGTCGAGGGGTGGGAACCAGAGACGCGTAAGTGACATTTCTCCAACTTTACAGGAAGGCCAAAACAACATTTTAAAATTCACATGCGCCTTTTTGGCTCCAATGTTTCATCAATTTTATATGGATGCATGGGCCCATATATAGACAATATGAACAAAACATTAGCTACAGTTTAGCATAAATAACAATCTATTGTGATCAAATCTAAATATAACATGAAAAATCCTTACCACATGCTTTCCAAATTGTGCAGTTACGCCCTATTGGCACCAACTAGCTTAGTATGTTCAGTATTTGTCTTTTGTTTTGTAATGAATAACTCTTAATTGATTAAGAATAAACTTTTGTCATTTTGGCACTTAGAAAGAGCTCATAAAGAGCTTTAATTTTATACACTACCATTCAAAGGTTTGGGGTCACTTAGAAATTTCCTAATTTTTGAAAGAAAAGCACAGTTTTCTTCAATGAAGATAACATTAAATTAA
>JAODTR010072461.1:0-15608 GCA_025399935.1 Amblyopsis rosae | reverse complement strand
TTCTGGGGCCGCATCATCCAAACAGCTTGCCGGATCGTGACAGCATCTCCCATCCACCACACTCAGAGAAAAAGAAAGAGAATCACGGGATTTAGATTATATAATATTTCCTATCTGATATATATATTTAGCTGGTCAGCACTTGATTAATGCATTACTGAATGCACCCATATAAATTCAAAGCTCTTACTACTTATTACTACTGTAAGTCCTAACAGTAGTTATATACTGTACCACTCATATTGATTGATATTTGTGTAGATCAATGAGAACTCTTTTGTCTGCTTTCTCTCGAGCTAAGCCATAAAAGTATGCGTAGCACACCCCCTCAAGAGCCTTCTGCCCAAGGCGTGTCCTTTGAAAGCATGCACACATTGAGTTCCATACCCATGCAGACCCCTTCTGATCCCTCAGCCTCCAAACGAGTATGTTTCTACAGAAGTGGAGACTACAAATTCAGCCGGCATCACATGGTCATCAATGCACGCACCTTTAAGACATTTGATGCCCTACTAGATGCTCTGTCCAAGATAGTGCCTCTGCCTTTTGGAGTACGGAAAATCACCACACCTCGCGGAACCCATCCCATCAAGGGACTGGAGGATTTACATGATGGTGGATCATATGTGTGTTCTGATCAGAAATGCATTAAGCCTCTGAATCTGGATGCAGTCTATCAACGGCAGATACCATGGAATACCACTAGACCAGTCAGTGCAGGGAGACGAGGGCGTAATGGACTCTTATTTGGCCAAAAGAACGAAGCAATTTTAAGGCCTGCCAAGATTTTTGACAGGGTTGCGGTGCGGACACCAAGGAGGCTTGTGGTCATCAAGAATAGAGATGTCACCATTAAGCGTACACTTGTATTGCATAAAAGAACAGCTCCTACATTTGATGCTTTGCTGGATTATCTTTCACAGATCATGCAGTTTAGAGTGTTGAAACTCTACACTGCAGATGGCAGGAGGGTATGTATTGTTCTGTACTGATAGAAATGTTTACAGTTTTCCACAGCCTTTAGTAGTGTTAATGGATTTTTAAATAAAGTAAGTTTACATTAAAATAAAGTAACATGATTTAGCACTTAAGTAACTCTTTAATAGTTCATTTGTTTTATTAAATAGTTTGCAGTACACTTAATTGGTTAATGTAAATTAGCATATTTTCCCCTCTTTATTATATATTAATAGACCAAATATGGTTAGTTAAAGCAAAGCCTGATAGTCTGCAATCTATTTTAACCCTCCACTTTGTTGTTTTTGAAAAATTTAAAAACTGATTCCATTATAACAAGTCTTCCATGAAGTGATAAAAGATGGATGTGAAAATCTTTACTCCCTACCGGTTTATAGCAACATAAGCTTTTCAACTCCTGTCCTTCAAAGAGAGCAAATACATGCTCTAAGAGTTCATATCCCAAACTTTATGTTTATTGTCTTATAGAAGCACCATGAAATGTTCTTAAATTTCTCTCTAAACTGTGTTGTTTTTGTGTTTTTATATTTATGTATATAATCGTATATATATATATTGTTACTGTGGTCGTTCCATTAAAATCTGTGAGTTATAACACAGATATTTGTTAAGATAATATAATGTATTCTGTATATCTTCCACCCTTTCAGGTTGATGGTCTAGCAGGACTTATTTTATGTTCTGGAGTCATTGTAGCAGCAGGCAATGAACCCTTCAGATTAGAAAACTACAATTTTCATAGAAGTGGCCAGATGGCACAGCCATTCTACTCAGATGCTGTGGAGCCATCTAGGTTACAACCTCGAGCTCGTAAGTATCTATCTTGCATCAGTGTTCTGAAAATGGCCTTTACATTAATGACAGATGCTACCATCAGATGTGTTATATGATGCCAAAATTGAAGCTGCCTTAAAGAAGAGACCTCTAAAGCATTAATAATGAATAAACAATTACATTTCTAGTCACATAGCATATTTGCCAAACACTAAAATATTTAATTAATTAACTCAAAGATTCAGGTATATTTAGCAAATCAGTTACTAGAGTAGTATTTCTTGACAACAAAATGAAAACTTCAGAATTGTTATACTTTACCAAATGTTCTCTAAAAGCACCTTTTCTTTTTTCTTCATATCATCTTGTTTTTTCTTACTTAAATACTGGAATGTCCCTGAAATGAACAATTGAAGATAAAGATAAACCTTTATCCAGTGGAAGAGGCTCAAGAAAGTTTTCTGAATCATCAGAGAGATACATTGTCAATCAGGTAAATAAGTATGTAAATAAGAACACAGATAGCCACCATATGCATCATGACAAGGGGTCCTTTGAAACAGAAGTAAAAGTGAGTCATACCCCCACAGATATAGAGGCTTGTGAAAATGCCAGGACAGAGAATGAACACCAAACTTGCATATTACCCTAAGCTGAAGACATTGAGAAGTCCTTCCGGATAAACCAAGATGGCAGCATGACGGTAGAGATGAAAGTGCGTCTATCCATAAAGGAGGAAGAGTTGCTGCATTGGACTACTACACTTAGTCACTCTAGTCTTACCCAGGGAACTATTTGTGTCTCCAAGTCTAGCTCAGGCTCTCCTGACATGAATAACGACATGGCCAAAGATTTCTCTGGTATCAGTAAAGATGAATCCGAAGAAGACAACCACAATGCCATAACTGAGAAGAGCTCAAAATCAATCCCCACCTATAGAGTCAGTGAACAGAGGTAACACTCTTCCAGTTCAGAAGAAGAAAAAGGTTAAAACTTCAGTGAAGAAGAGTTTACCTTCAACCAGTAGTAAAAAACAAAAGGGCAGCATATCAAGGAGCGCAGCATCTTCCAAACATGTACCTTCTGATAAGCTTGGCAAACCCACCAATACCAATTTTAAAAAGACTAGTCACTCATCAGACAATGGTGAAAATGGTCAAAAAGGCAAGGTAACAGAAACACTTCGTTCTAAGAAAGACGTGAATATGAATGAAACAACATCCAATAAAACATATTTACCAGTAACATATTTACCAGTAAGCATTGATAATGTGAAGAGGATTTCACATAAGAAACAAACTAATATAAATCAGAGAGCTCCTAGAGAAAATTGCCAAAATAAAAATGCACTTCAAGAATCCGCAAGACACCTTATGAAAAATAATATTATAGATATTTCACAACCCAAGTCATCTTCACCTGGCAAAAAAGGGATTACTAGTCAAACATCTTCAACTGAAAATATGATATCATCACCATCAAAAGTGATAAGTGACAGTGTTTCAATGCCCACTCTCAATCCTACACCCTCTGATGTTCATCAATATGTAGAAAACTGGCTACAGAAAATCAGCCTTGATTCAATACCATACATAGAGGACACCGCAAAAGAAGAACAAGAACTTCAAACAATGGTGGGATTTATTAAGATAGGTAGTGATTCAGATTCTGATGCAAAACATAAATGTCAGAATAATACAGAAGATTATTATGCCTCACAAGGAGATACTATCACAAAATCAGTGTCTTGTCTAATCATCCCTGTTTCCCAAGAAGAGCCCTCCACAGATATGGCAAATACACAGAAATCCATAGGTTTAAGTGTGTCAATGCCAAGTGTTAGAGGAGGCCCATTAGAAGAGAAAAGGTTGCGTGTTCACAAATCTACAGATGACATGGTCAAAATTCATTCATCACCTTCGACATCAAATCTCTTAAATCCCAAAAATAAATGTAATACTGTTCTGAGACAGATTTGTTCCTCATTCCAATGCATCGGGAATGTCTGTAATGAGCCCAGTATCTCATCCAAACTTGACAAGGCTAATAGCCTTCCAGATATCTCATCCCATGTGGCCTCAGTGTTTGGTTCATCCTCAAAAGCTTTCCTTTCATTCCTGCCAGTGATGACTTTGAAAGAAAGCTTAATCTCTTCAGTGGCTGGAGACAGCCAGAAATATACAACAGAGGCATTGCTAGTAGAGGAGTCCATGCAGAACACATCCACTATAGAAAATGAGGAAGAGCAGAGTGCAAGTCTGACAGATCTGCATAGTAGAACATCCTCTCAGCTTAGAGAACACTGGCGGGATTTCCATGTACTAAGAGAATGGCATGAAAGTGAACCCATGTCTCCAAAGTTCTCAGAGCAAGAGTTTGCACTAGCTGTTGTATCTGAAAGGGGTGACCAATTTGATGATCAGTATTCAATTATTTATGAATTTATGGAGGAACTCAATATGCCACGAGATCTAAGGGAACACATTTCATCAACCCTCCAACAAAATAAAAGCTTCTACCCTGAGGTAGAGCATACATTTACACAAAAGGAAATATCTCTCTCAGAAGGAGAGGAAAAACTTGAACAATTGTACAAACATGAATATGAGTGTAAGACTAAACAGTCACCCCAGCCTGATTGTCTAGAGGAAGACATTGCTGAAGCATTTTTAAAAAGGGAAAATTAAAATGGAAGCTTACCAGATGGAAATATAGCTATACTGAGAATTAAATCACAATACCTACATCACAAACAAATAAACATATTGTCTGAGCCACTGCCAGATAACGATGATGATAAGGAAATAATTGTGGAAGATTCACAACCAGGAGAATCAGAGACAGAAGACAAAGAAGACACAAACAACAGCTTCACATGTAACTCAGGCAAATCTGTCGTAGTGGACAGGGACAAGCAGATAGATGAAAGGGTATATGGTGAAGAGGTCGCAGAGGTCTGTGAAGATAACAAATATGTGGAGTGGCAGGAAGGCAAGGCTGTGGCAGTGGAAGATGGGGTGCAGGAAAAGGTAGAGCATACAACAGAAGATTTTGAGGACTGGGATGCAGTAGAACAGGAAGCATTGCTATCAGTTGAGGATGAATATGAGAACGAATCAGAGCATGATGGCATGGAAGAAGTGGGGGATAATTGGGAGGAAGGCTTAGATGATGATGTAGATGAGACTTTTGAAGGGAAGGAGTTTTTTGAGAAGTTCAGTGAGGAGAAGGATGAGAAAGATAAATCACAGCTGTTTTTAGTTGAGAATGAAGAAATGAAAGAGTCCGAGGGCACATCAGAACCAGAGGAAGGGTTGGTTGAGCTTGAGGAGAAGGATGACATGGTTGAGGAACAATTTAATGAAGAGGATGAGAATGAGCAGGACGAGAATGAGACAGGGGCACATGACACAGAACAGGGACAGAAAGGAGAAACGGATGATGAGAAAGACCAACAATTGAACCAGGTAGAAGCAATAGCAGACAAGGAAGAAAATGTAGTGCATATGGTGGATGAGGTATATCATGAAGTAGAGGAAGAAACCAATGAGGACGTGGTAGATACAGAAGAGAATGAGGGGAATGTAGAAGCTCGGCAGGGGGTAACAAAGGAAAAGCCCTCTGAAGATGGTAGTGAGGAGGACAAAACAGCTGATGGTTTATACAAAAGGTGTCAAAAGATAGAAGATGAATTAGAGAAAAGTTCCAGTGAACCAGGAATTGATAACGCAGATAGATTTGTTCGAAAAAATGTTGATAAAAATCTTCTGGAGGAGGCATTATTTCTACAGCCACACAGTAGCTTTAAGGAAGACCAGGCTAACCATGGGGCATTAACGGGGAAAGAAAATGAAACAGTCTTATTAAGGCAAGGTTTAACAGAAAGTCAGTGTGGGGATGAGAAGAGTCAAGGAACAGTCACAGTTAATGAGGAGTTTGAGAAAAGAATAATTACAAACATCCCAGTCCATCCAGTAGAAATATCAGAGGAGTTATTAGACTTCATTAACTCTGCCATTAAATCCTCTTACCTTATCTTTAACTATGATGACCAGGGTAACATTAGGATAGAGACAGGAAAGGGTCGGGTCATACAAACAAAACACATTTCCCAAAACAAGGAGGGGAGTTTGTATGGTCTGAAGCAACTTCCAAGTCCAGGCACCTCAGACCTATCTGATTACAGGCCAGATACCTCAGAAAGTGGTGGATACAATACTCAGGAATCTTTAGACATTGCCACAGAGAGTGAAGAAGAACTCTCAAAGAGCCTAACTCAAGAGTTCAGGCATGCAAGAATATTTTGTGTTGAATGCAGTAACTCACAAATGTCCTGTCAATGTAAATCAGAACTTTTACAAAGTCCCAGTTTAAAAAGTGGGGAGAGCTTCTACTCATACGATTCATGGACTAAAGTATCAATAGACCATCTGTCTTATTTCTGTGCTGCAAGATCTTCAAAGGCAGACATTGAATCTGGAACAGCACTATGTACTTCTCTCCCCTCAGAGGTGGACTTAAATGATGGGGTTTTAATTGATCAAGTCCGATGGTTGCTCAAAGAGAACCACCTAATCAGAAACTCTCCTCCAATCCTCACTAAAATGTATAGTAATGTTGAAACGTATTCGATAGACACAGCTCAGGACAATACTAGTGTTGAGTCCGCCCCATATTATTTAACCCAACAAAACCCTCTTTCCACTATATCCTCATCCGAGCTTGAGGAGATGGCTAAGCCTCAAAGTCCTAAGTGTGCCTATTACAATATATCACATGGAAGTGACTCTGATCCCTTTCTTGATGATGTCAGAATCAAGAGCAGAAAGAAATACATACACAGTGACAAAGACAGGAGTGTCAAGGTATCATCCACTATTGACACCTCCAAAACATCATCGAAGAAAAATGGTAGCCTTTCCTCTTTTGCCTCAGTCGAATTCAAGATGGCAGACAACATAGTGCATCCAGAGGAGGAGTCTTTACCTGTAATGCAGACAAGAAGGACCTCCAGTGTAACACGGAATGTAATGCAAGCACAGGACTCCTTGGACTCATTCCATTTACTCTGTGGCCAATATTGTCTTATCTTATGACAAATACTTTGTATTTCATACACTATAGAGTATGTGTATTTGGTTGTGTATTTAAACTAACTAAGAATGCCCTTGGACTAAGAAAGATTTCCCATTTAACCAGTGATTCAGTGTTTGTGGTGATTTGAGTTGTGCCTTTTTTTTACTGTACAGTCAAACATGTAAGTACACAGTATGAACAGTAAGTTCATATTAGTTTTCAAGACACTTCATGGAACAACATAAAAGAGGAGAAGTTACCCTGCCCGGAGGATGCCCGAGGCCCCCGTCTGAGCCAGGCTCAGAGGGAGAACTTGCTGGCGAGCACCTGGTGGCTGGGTTTTACACAGAGTCCAGCCGGGCACAGCCTGAACAAGCTACGTGGCACCCTCCTATTCATCCTAATGGCCCACCACTTGTGGGAGGAACCGTGGGGGTCGGGTGCGCTGCCATATCGGTGGCAGCAAAGGTCAGGGGCCTCAACGGACCAGACACGGGTAGCAGAGGCTGGCTCTGGGGACATGGAATGTCACCTCGTTAAGGGGAAAGGAGCCGGAACTTGTGTGGGAGGTGGTGCTACCATTTAGATCTGGTAGGGTTTACCTCTATGCACAGTCTCAGTTCTGGAACCATACTCCTGGATAGGGGATTTACTTTATTCTACTCTGGAGTTGCCAAGGGTGTGATGTGCAGGGCGGGTGTGTGGATACTAACAAGACCAGACAGGGAGATAAAACACGGATAAGGACGTTTCTGGAAAAACATTTGCCATCAGGAGGGGGAAATGGGGAACTATCCAAGCTGTGTACAGTAAGGATGGGGTGCTGTTGACCTCAAGTGAGGAGGGTGGTGGAAGGAACATTTTAGGAACTCCTGAATCCAACTAACATGCCCTCTATGGTAGAGGAAGAGTTGGAGGCTGATGGGGGATCATTGTCAATTACCCTGGTGAAACTCTGCAGTGGCAAAGCCCTGGGGTAGTTGAGATCCGTCCAGAAATGCTGAAAGCTCTGGGTGTGGAGGAGATGTCTTGTATGACATGCCTCTTTAACATTGCGTGGAAGTCTGGGATAGTGCCCAAGGAGTGGCAGACCAGGGTGGTGCTTCCCCTGTTCAAAAAAAGGGACCAGAGAGTGTTTGCCAATTATAGGGGTATCACACTTCTTAGCCTTCCTGGTAAAGTCTACTCTGCTGGAAAGGAGGGTTCAGCAAATAGTCGACCATCAGATTGAATGTGGATCTGAAGAAAGCGTTTGACCGGGTCCCTTGGGAGATGCTGCGGGAGTATGGGGTGAGGGGGTCCCTTTTAAGGGCAATCCAATCCCTGTATGTCCAAAGCGAGAGCTGTGTATGGATTCTTGGCAGTAAGTCGGAATCGTTTCAGGTGGGGGTAGGTCTTTGCCATGCAGGGCTGTGCTTTGTCACCAATTCTGTTTGTGATTTTCATGGACAGGATATTGAGGTGTAGTCGTGGTGGGGAGGGATTGCAGTTCGGTGGCCTGGGGATCTCATCGCTGTATTTTGCAGATGATGTGGTCCTGATGGCATCATCGGTCCGCGACCTCCAGCACTCATTTGATCGGTTGGGGGAGGGTGGCTGGCTTCTGCCTTAGAGATAGGGTGAAAAACCCAAGTCATCTGTGAGGAACTCAGAGTAGAGTCGCTGCTCCTTTGCATGGTGGTTCAGGCATCTGGTAAGGATGCCTCTTGGGCGACTTCCCAGGGAGGTTTTTCAGGGAATTCCTTTGGATCCCTCAGTCAGAGCTTGTTAATGTGGCTCAGGAAAGAGAGGGTTGGGGTCATCTGCTTGAGCTGTTGCCTCCACGATTATAATATCTATCTTCATATCTTCTAAAATATTTTGAACAAATATAACTATAAATGTGTAAATAATCTTGCTCCAGTTGTGCTATTTCCACATGTAACCAATAGAAACATATGCAGTATAACCACTAGGGGATAAAAATGGAAATTGTAAGGTAGATCATTGTAAAACCATGTTTGGTCAATCATCCTTTACAGTAAAAGGAATACATATGTGGAATTCCTTACCAATTGTCCTAAAGACACAAACTAATCTGACCACTTTTAATAATATAGTAAAACCTTGGCTGAAACAAACTCAAACATGTGATCATTGATTCTGTTTGTGCCTTTGCAGTGACATACAGGTGACACAGACACAAAGTACACATTGTAAATGTAATCCAGGTAAACATTTGACTGTGTCGCACATATATTTTATTCTTGTAATTTATATTATTTTTATTGATTATGCTTACTGACTGTTTTTAAAGGTCTAACCAGGGACAGGGGTCGCAAATTATTTTAGGATAAACCCTGCATTCAATGCATCTATTCCAGATTACTATGACCATGTGTACATGTAACCTGTTATAATGTTGATTGTGTTGTCCCTGATAAATACATATACAAACAAACAAACGACCTGACCACAGATAAGCGTTGACTATTTTAATATAATTGCTTTTGTTTGAATCATCGCTTTACAAATTTGTAAGCACAAATGTGAAAATGTTTAACTGGCTATGTTGACTTTTAATTATGTCCTTCAACATCAGCGAAGGCCAGTCTTGTATTTTCAGATAAGATCAAGTTAAATTGTTATTGTTTAGAACTGTCTTATAGGGTCTAGTATTTATAATGGTTAGTGATTGAGCTGGTTGATCTTTCTCTAGGCCAGGTAGGACAGAAGGTGTGAAGAGAGCAAGGGCTATATAATCAAATGACAAAGGGCTTTCCTCACTCAGTGTAATGGCAGTGTCTCTGTCTGCTTGGTTATACTATAGCTGACATGATCTGTATGCTGGTCTCTTTATTATAAAGATAATACACTGATAAACAAGATATTGGTAAGAGCAGTTATTGATCAGAAGTTGCCATCACACTATGACAGATGGGTTTCAGATGTGGTGTAGTTAAATTGGGCAACACAAGTTGTAAATAAAGACAGTAAGTAACACAAGCAAATATGAGCATTTAGATGTAATATGTACTTCTGTTTATGTGTATCACTACCTATGCCACTGCTTTTCACTAAATGTGGCTGGATCAGTATTGTATGTAGCCTACAGTACAATCAGTCATATATAGCTTGATTAAACGTACATAAGCCATTAAAAGGTGTCCCTGTGTTGCTTTTGATAATATGAAGATTACTCCTTTTAGTTTTTGTTTAATTGTAGTCCAGTGTTACAGTAAGTGAGCACTATCTGTTGCTGTCAGACACATGGCACATGCATGTATGCATCCCATTCACTAGGCTACCCATCCACCATATACATTGTGACACTGTTGCTATCTACCATCAGTGGCCTGAAATGTGTGAGCTAAGTCATGATTCACAACCAACCATCAACAAAACATTTAAAAAAATAAATAATTATATTAATAATCTCAAAGTAAGAAAAGAGTAGACTCCTGAATCTTTCTGTCAGGGTTTTAAGCACTATAAAAATGGGATTTCATGGAAGGAAACAAGTTCAAATTCAAAGCATTGCCAAAAAGGAAACACATTTGGCCCAATGTCTTGCACTGGCATTCAGCATTAAGAACAAATATGCTGATCACAATGCCTAGTCTCAACAAACATAGGAGTTGGGAGTTTTGGTATGTTCCTTCCTGTTAATAACTCTTGAATGTAATGTGCTAATTGCAGTCTGTTGTCCATGCATTTCTCTTCAGGCCAATTTGACTTAATATCATGAAATAAACATGTACTTTCATACAAGCTTTAAAAAATAAATACAAAAAGGTTTTTTGAGAAAGGCACAGATCAAGTGTAAAGTTATTCAGGCAGCTGGCCACGTAGTCTGCAGACTCATAGCCATCAGCTGACTCACTCAGCTGCCTTGCCAACACCCAGCCTATTGTCCCTTCAAATTACCGAGGCTTCTTTTAAACACTTCTCTGCCATTTTCTTTCACTTGCTGAATTTGCTACAGAACGCCAGGCACTCCAGCTCCACCTTTTTCTGTTTTAAATAAGTAGGCCTATACGTCACGTGTCCTTTCTGTTATAATTTAATACAAATACAAATAGTAGGCTAAAGGTTTAGGCTATTTCATTCATTGCTTGGTCTTTTTACGGGTAGGCTATATAGGCTATTTTGTAATGTACAGAGGCATAGCTTATGTTTACCATCATGTTATTGCTGTAATAAATGTAATGTCTGTTCAAGAAAGAAAAGCAATATAATTTAGGTTAACCTATACATAATCACGACAACAGTAGCCCCTGGCCTGAACTAAGCCATAACGATATTTGTGTATAGGCCTAATTGCATAGACGAGAGCGCTCTGACTGAAAGGCGATGCAGGTAAAACAGTAGCCTATAACCATGATATCATCTTATGTTAGTAACCTGTGTCACGGAGTGTACATAGTAGATGTTGGGATAGGATGCTGATGGTGTCAATCAGAAATGAAAAAGGAATTTTTGGGCCCCATGACAAAAAAAAAAATCGAATTTGTCCCCCTCTGCGCATATGTTGTCACCACATCTCTAGGACCTAACTGTCCCATCAAAAGCTTTACATAACTCTAATTAAAGGCTTGCAACTGTCTTGCTTCTTGTAGTTTAGTATTTTTTACTAGCACAATATTTACTGCTGGTGATTTGTATATGTACGTCTGCATACAGTATGCAGTTCACTATTTGATTTAAATCCACCATATAAAAAATTCCTTAATGTTTCACAGTCTCAATGTATTTTTATTTATTTACTTCTGTCTTCTTCCACCATACATCTCTCATCCTCATCATCACTTTAACTTTCTTTCCCTTCTTCCTTTGCTTCTACACTTCTTCCTCATTCTACCTGAGAGGGTCCTGGCTCTGTAGGATGTACACAATGCATGTGCTATATACATATACTGTGATATATACATTATATATATAAAAAAAAATGCAATATACCGTTAAATTACACTAACACTACAGAACATTGACCCAAATTACCTACAGTTCTGTATCACCACCACTTGATTACATACATTAGATACCAGGGGCGCAGTGGGGGGGAGGATTCAGAAAAGCGACACCTCCCTCGTCCAAATGTGCACCATTTCGGCAATTCCCCTAAAAGCTTGACAATTTCCCTGCGCATGACATATGTTTGTTCATTGACCGTTCTTTGAAGAGGAATATTTCAGAGCGGTTTGCTTCTTTTTTAATAAGGAGATATATAATGGCATGTATTGTTGACCAGTGATCATGTTGGCATGTTGACCAGTGTAGTAGTCTAGTCTATGTCATAACCATGTGTAACGATATCAAGACAATTGCGCTACAACCATAAATTACGTAAATATTACTCTCAAATACTTCAACAGATTCGATGGACTATTTAGAGTAACTTTCTGGTGGTGAACTTGTACTGTGTTTATCCTTCACGTGGGGGGGGCAGTGTTCAATTCCCAGGTGGGATAGATTTTCCAGTACTTTATTTGGTTTTAATAACTAAAAGCATAGTTATACAGGCTTAAAATTTGAGACATTTTTCATCACACTCCTGCACCACTGTTAGATACAATAGTTTTTTTTTTGTGTGTGCAAGCTTCTCAAATAATTTGCCCTTCATGATGGCAATAATAAAGTCTGTATTTATAGATGTCATTCAACGGCCATAATTCAATCTAAATGAACATATAAAACTGGATTATTTTAATATTGTCTGTAATTTACATGCAGGCTGAGGTAAAATACTCCCTGTTTCCAACTGTGCAGCATCCAGTACAAACGGTAGGCCTTTTATTTTTTTATTTCATAATGACCATTATGTGAGAAAATAATTTGTTTGAATTTCTGTCATTAATAATTTATAATATCATTTTAATTTTTGAATGATGTTAACTGTCATATCATTATCACAATGTTGCTCACCTTCTTCACTGGGACAGGGAGGGGTAACGTTATGGGGAGACTGGGGTGCTGCCGACTCATCTGTTAAATCTGCTAAAAGGGGCAGGGACAGTGATTTAAACGTTTGCTAAACGTTTCCCTGCACTGATTACATGTTGATTAAATGTAGGCTAACACTAGTCTGTAGCTAGCTATCTTATTTCACGATGGACATTAAGCAAACAGGTTAGTGGTATTAACTTGTAAAAGATACCACTCAGACTATAAACTACCCACCTTTCTTGGTGAAAACTTGGTTACAGATTGACACCCATATCTTTGTCTTTCTCCTCTCTCTTTTCTCTCTTTCCTTTTCTGAAAACCAGATTTGGGTTTATTAGGCAACATTGTGATCACTATTTCTGGCACTTACTGACTGCAAATAAACACCGTCAATGATAAGTGAACTAAGGCAGGACCAAACCATTTCATGCAGAAACAGGGGGTGGTAGGTCAATATAGATGTTTACTTTTTGGTCAATGGGGATATTTAACTTTTATTGCCAAAAACAAGTAAAAACTAAGAAATCATAAATTGTATTATTATATTTGAAATATATATATTCAATGATGATGGTTTATATAATATAATAAAAACATGTATTAGTTTTTACCTACTTTTTGGGACCTCTGTCAGTCAGGGGCCCTTGGAATTGTCCTAACCTTTCCCCATGCGGCGCCCCTGTAAGGAGGGGACTATAAATACGACACTCTGCCGGGGCGCACCATCTGCATGCACTCCAGATCAAATCAGTAGCATCGTTTATTTATTTTAAAATACCAAACAGCAAAAAACAAGATGTCATACAAGACAATTTCTCAGTCTTCCTACAAAAAGATGTTCGGAGGAGAGAAATATAGGTCCTATACTAGCAGGTCCCCTTTGACAAGCTCACGGGTCTCCTTCGGTCTCTCCTCTCCTCCGGTCATCTACTCCTCCAAAACCCAGAGGGTGAGAAGCAGCGCTGCCATGCCGCGGCTGTCATCCGAAAACATGGACTTCTCTTTGTCCGACGCTATCAACGCCGAGTTTAAAGCTAGCCGTACCAACGAAAAAGTGCAAATGCAGTCCCTGAACGACCGCTTCGCCAGCTACATCGAAAAGGTGCGCTTCTTAGAGCAACAGAACAAGATCTTACACGCGGAGCTGGAGCAATTGCATGGAAAAGGCACGTCGCGCATCGGCGACCTCTACGAGAAGGAGATGCTAGAGCTCAGGCATCAGGTGGACCATCTTACAAACGAGAAAGCCCGCGTGGAAGTTAATCGCGAGAACCTCGCAGACGACATCCAGAGACTGCGAGAGAAGTATTACAGGCTACATGCATACCTGAATCTAATAGTGCAGAATAATGTAAAAGCAATTCCGCAATGTTCTTCTTGCTGTTCTTTTATAATATATAAATGATAGGCCTACTATATCTGAACATTAAGATAAGACAACAGCAAAGCTAACAGGTCTACACTAAAATAATAGATCATGTACATTGTAGTTCTGCTCATTAGGCGTCTGCTTCTATGATGGACAGCTCTTGCAACCGATTGTCCAAGTAAAATTACATATAGTATACCTTGCATGGTAGAATAAAGCTTAAATAAATAGGCTAGATTTTATTGAATGTACAGTATGCTTTATGTTTCCCTGCAGGCTGCAAGATGAGATAGTCCAGCGAGAAGAGGCCGATGCCACCATGCAGAGTTTCAGACAGGTATGTCCTCTGTTAAATATGGTTTCAAAAGTTCACGTTGACAGTCAATAAATGTCATTAGTGGTCTGGGAGTGTTACTAATAACCGGAAGGTCGTAGGTTCAAACCCTGGAGGTGAACTACCTGTTGCATCCTTGAGCAATCCCTCCTATAACTAGGTCTGAACAATTTTGGGAAAATATGTAATTGCGATTATTCTGACAAATATTGCGATTTCATTTTCAATGTTTTTTTTCCCAACATTTCTTTCCCAAGTCGAGCTTTAGTTCAAAATTCAATGTGTAATAGATTTAAAATGTGATGGTAGAGCATTACTACATGAGCTAATGAGACCAAAGTTGAATTGCTCTATAATTCTTCTAAATCGCAGCCTTTGAGATTAGAAAATTAAGTTTTATAATTTCACGGTTATATTGCAAATGCAATGAATGGTTCAGCCCTATATACAACCCACACATACACCAACTCACCATCATTTTGGCCATGACCTGACCATGCTCTATATCGTACAAAAGGCTATGTTGGGGCGGTGGATTTAATTAAAGCAGGCCTGCAGTGCAAAAAGTTCTCTTCCTGCTTTAATTTGATGAGCATGACACAAGTACCACAACAGAGTGGACCCATTGTGGTTATCAGCGCACCATATTACATTACTTTGTCTGTCTGTCTGTTTGCCAGAATTGAAGCCATGTCAATACAATACATTTCTTATCTGCATTTGGATAGCAAACACATTGCACCTACATTTAAATTCCGTGTGTGCACAAATCTTTTGTGTCAGTCGATGATGCACAACCATGACCTCGAATAGAAGTTGTCGGTGAACAGCGCCCATAAGACCTGGCTGGGACAGCAGAATATACCAGCAGTTTGGCAAGGCAATCACTGTGCCCGCCGCCTGTCTGGGAAACTGCTGAAAAGCACAGTTTGTCTTTAGCATTGTCGTTTGTTGATACCTCCATTACCAGCCAAGCAGTGTCCTTGGAAATCACACTATTCTGGTATTTGGTTTTGTTTTTTTATTTGTTTGAGATATATATATATATATATATATATATATAGAGAGAGAGAGAGTGAGAGGGAGAGTGAGAGTGAGAGAGAGAGAGAGAGAGAGAGAGAGAGAGAGAGAGAGAGAGACACTAACAGACAG
>JAODTR010072451.1:0-15609 GCA_025399935.1 Amblyopsis rosae | reverse complement strand
ATAGCTGAGCTTCTCACCCTATCTCTAAGGGAGAAGCCAGCCACCCTCCTGAGGAAACCCATTTTGGCCGCTTGTACGTGTTAACTTGTTCTTTCGGTTATTTCAGTCATATTATTATTATAATTATTATTATTATTAATCAGGAAAATAAATTTATTTGATTATCAAATGAAAACACTAACATTATTTGTATTAACCTACTTATATTATTTTTTTTTATTATTATTATTATTATTATATTATTATTATTATTATTAATAATAATATTATACACCAAGAGAATAACTTAATTTGATTACCATTATTATTGTTAACAATGTAATTGTTATGTAAATCATGTCTGAAGAGAGCCTGAACATTGTTGTTAATATAATTGTCTGGCATTAATGTGTCATCGTGTTTCACAAGGTATAGTTATATAGTTCTATGGTTATAAGTCACAGTTTGAAAGCCATTGAACTAGTGTAAGGACTCTGAAACTCCACCTATCAGCTCTTTCGTTTTGGCCTCGATTTCAACAAGCAGGGTTTCAGGATTGGCTATTGACTTCTCCTCATCACATGAGTAGATGTCCAGGAATCTCTTGTATTCCGGATCTGAGGGAGAAGATATTGATTCTAGTAGGCATAAATAAGGGAGCAGTTTATTTACCGACACTAATTAACATGTCACAGGTTCACAGGTACCTTCTTCAATGCTCCCAGTTTTAGCATCTCTCTTTTTGAGCTTCTTCTTGGAGATTTTCTGAAATGGGGCAAATTCTACCACTGCCGGATACTCCTGGCCTGAGCAAATATGAATTAAAACAAGGCACGTCAGGTGACAAAACTCAGATTGCCATTTCATACTATATCTGCAGCTATCGTGTGATTTTATTTTAGTAACAAGAGTAAAAACACCAGACTATATTCCCAGAAGAGAAATCTTGAAATGTATAATTTCTACTGTGATTTAACAATAAAACATTTATATGGAAAATACCTTTATTGTCGATGAACACATAACCATCAAAACGGTCCCTGAAGAGAAGGATATCATCCTGATTTTTGAAATTGATGTATGCTCTGGAGAACAGATGAGGATACAGGCTAAAGAAAAATTGGAAAAGACAGGGAGAAACTGTTATTTTTATTTATTTGCAGCAAATCATTGACATAAACATCATGGAAGAAAACACAAACAATACCAAGGTAGCCTATAACCTACAGTACATTCTTACCTACCGGTATTATTTTTACCTTTGGTCAGCAGGGAAAAACTCAAAATAATCGTATGAGGGCAGTGGGCTGAGGTGTTCTTCTAGCTGGTCCTTTGACAGGTTGGGTGGAAGCCTTCGAATAACCACCTGTAAACAAACACCGATAATGTGACATAAGGTATACGTTCAAAGATAGGAAAGCCATCTGCTACTGTAGCCTACTGTAGTCTTCTGCGTCATAAGGCTAGAGCTTAACAAACAGGACATGGAACATGACAGAATATAACTTAAGTAAGTTATTAGATAAAAGCACGAATACAATGATTTATTCACAATTGGACATTGCAAGATACAAGCTACTGTAGCTTACTGCAACTGAAATGGTAGTCTACAGCACATTATATATTTGCCATCGCTATTTGCACTAAATTATTCTTGATTATAATCAGGCCTTGGGAATTATATATGTACGTTTATGAGGTCTGAGACTTAATATACGAAATTGTAGGAAATCAATCAACGTCGAATGCATACATTTTGGTGTCGCTGTCCGCGGTGCTGAAAAGTCGCCACATCCCCCCACCCACACTTCCCGAGCGTAAACAATGCGCCACATTGCACCGCATAGCCTACTCACCTTGCTGAAAACCTCTTTCTTCTCTTCTTTCAGTTTGAGGTTGGCTGTATTTCCGTCCACTTCCCCCTGGATGTCTTTTAACTGCAGCTCTACAGCGCATTTCTCCCTACCTCCTGTAATTTGGTCCTTTTCAGACCTCATTTCTCTCCATCTCCTTCTCTCCTGAGTAGCAGTCTACTCGCGAGATTACAGCTAAGTAGCCTAATATCGCGAGTAAAGCTTGGATGTTTAAAAGTTGATTTATAAACATACATAAAATGATGTTTAAACGTGTAGAATAATAACAACATAGAATAGAATAATACTTTGACATGTTAATAATATAGGGACAAACAATCTAAAATAGGCCTATCCTAGTAAGGATCAAAAGACCTAGGCTATAATTCGGGTAAATGTTCTGAACCAATGTATTTTATACAGACAATGGGTTCGACAGACAAGCTTTTCTGGTTCTTTGGCGACAAACGCGGCTGAAACCTGAATGTCCCATATCGTTCAAATCCATGACATTTTCAATGCCTTTTGCTACAGGCTGCAGTTGGCTCCGGTGTCGTGCAGCCTTCGTGGTCACTGTCAACGTCTATGCTCGATTCCCTATTGTCCCGAGGAAAACATAGTGGACTGGCTGTGGTCGCACTGCTCAAAGTGCTCCAGGCGTCGGGGCTTGATGTCTGGCTACTTGACCTTGCGACCCTACGAGGAACTATAGGAAGGGGCAAAAAAGTGCATCCAGAATTAAACTACAAACCTTCTAAAGGTTACATCAAATATTTAATCTCACCTCTGAGGAATGTCTGTTTGCCGCTGCTCGTCTCCACGCAGAGCTGAGGCGAGGGTCTTTCTGGGGTCGACACGGAGCTCTTTATACTAGGTACGAATGTGGAACAGGTGTCTAGGTCCCGACACACTCGGTGTTGTGCGCAAGTTACGCCTGACTTTGACGGAGTACAGCCCATGTTTGCGGATGCCGCCTTACTACCGATAACGTCAGAACGTGGTTGGTGGATAACACTAGTGAGTGAGCAGTTATCGGTCTATAAAACATTGACTCCAGAGCGAAATATCCCGTACTGCATCAGGTAAAGGACACACGTGCTTTTCTGCTCTCATATGAGTTAAGATCACCCCTCCTCCAGTTTCGACTTCATAAGCAACGCATTTGAAGCAGTTGAAGAGCTATTGAAAGCAGATCGATTTATATACTGTATTAGACGGTAAACATTTTTTAACCACTCACATTTGGAACTGGAGGTTAATAAAAACCACTAACTCACCAATCATGTAGATATTTCAGATACACTCTTAGAAAACACTTAATTGCATCTTATCTGATTAACCTCGTTCTTGTGAAGGTCTAGATGTTTCAGATTTCTATGCTAAATGGCATGTAGTTGTAAATTACAGGGATTAAGCAGTTATTCATACAAGCAGGGTAGACCACTGCCGTATGTGTGGCCTAAAAACTGAAACATTCTGAACAGTTTTGTAGTTTAGTGTGCAGTTATTCAACTTTTTACACACAATCCGTCTGTATAAGAAAAAAATACACACCCAAAAACAAACCCACCAATGTCTAAAAAGATAATCCATGGTTTATTATAGGAATTACCCATTCTTTCACTGACAACTGCCATTACTTAGCTGATTAGCTATATTCAAGGTAAAATCCACAGGTAAATCAGCACAGTAGGGCTTTCCATGTGCGGGGTGACAAGTGACTTAAGTCTTTGAGTAGGTGATTGTGGAGTGCAGCGACCATTGTCCTGTTCGGTCATGTCAAAAAGGATCAACGTTTGTCTCCTGTCTCCATGAAGGGGCACCGTCCTCTAGATCCATTACCAGGCCACCCCCCTCCCCCCATCATCATAAGCTGACCCCTCCTCCTCTTTAAAGTGCACTCTTGTACAGAACTGCAGACATACAGCGGTTGCTGTTCCAATATTCTACACATTAGTCCCCATGTTGTTATTATTAATGGACTACTCCAGAGCCATGGAAAGAGAGAGTTACACCAAAGGAAGTTCGAACAGTGAACGAAGATGACACAACTCTCTCTACAGGGCTCTGGACCGCTCTAGTCACTTCTTTCAGCAGCACACTAGTATCTGATACACAGTGAGGAGGTAGGAAGTCCACATGAGGACAGGCCTGGAACAACCTGTCTCTACACCGGCGCCACCTGCTGGTGTGGAGGGGAAGGGCATCACGTGCTGGCGTCCGACATTGAGGTCTCCAGCATCATGTCGCTCTCGTACATGTCGCACTCCAAGGTCAGAGAGTGCCGCAGGGGCGACGCCTTGTCCATGCCGGCCACCGCCGTCTCCAGGGCCATGACGACACCACCGCCTCCATTGTCGTCGAGGTGGGGCGTGGCCCGCGGGTCGCACGGCTCCGACGGCGTGTTGAGCATCTTGATGAGCGCCGGCGTGTTCAGGCTCCCTCGCACCTTGTCCTTGAGGTCTGTGCCTGGAGTAGAGGACGCACGAAGGAACACACACACACACACAAATATAGGTTTCTGTATATCGCAAATAGGTGGCAAACGCTATAGCAAAGGCGCATATCTGTATTAAAATAGGTGCTGGCTGGCTAGTTGACTGGAACACGGGATGATAGCTTAAAACGTGTGTGGCTTCGTTTCGTTATACCTAAAAACGGGAGATAAAACACAACAACCGCTGCCTTACCTATATAGGCATCTGTGTCACCAATGTACATCTCAATGCAGTGGCCAAGCATTGTCACAGAAAAACTGTCATCCCTTTTAAGTCCAAGTGCCTGGCACAGAAAAGGGAACAGGAAAGAATCAAGCACTGCATAACCGTACACAAATATTTAAGTGTTGGAGCTACAATCTAAACATATCATATGGTGTCTTTATTATCTAGCTATCCATCCGTCGATAAACTAGTAAACTGCAAGAGAATATTTGGTGAATTTAACAAAAAGTGTATTATTTTACTAAATAGGTCTTTCCTGGATTACCTAGAACTACATCTAATGTTGAGGACAAATGAGTGTTCTAGGTGTATACAAAATATACTAATTATACTAATATTGTTCACAGGAAACTGTGTGCACATAAAAATCTTAGTTATAAATATCGGTAATTTCAAAGCACTTTTTTTGTATACAGAAATAGCAGTGTCTGCGTGAAGTATGCTTGGAACAGCCCGAGCGCTCGTCTACACATTTGGTAGTATGTAGGGGCCTTACACGTAATGTAATGCGATTACGTCATTACTGTAACACTAGTGATGCACCAATCTGTAAGTAATTTTCTTTGGCCAATACAGATTTTATATTACTCATCTTTTATACATATACTTATTGGTTTTCCATATGGGCCAAGAGAAAAGGAAAATCTGACTACCACCGATCTCGTATTTTGAGTGGAAACCGATTCCGATCTCCTGCCGATCTATCGGTGCATCCCTATGTAACGCTTAATGTAACGCGATGACGTAACGTGAAACACTTGCTTCAATACCGTATGGAAATAGTCAATGGCACTCTCAAAGTCCCCCATGAGGCTGTGGACGTATCCTATGGCTGCGTAGGTGGACGCGTGCTGGGGGATCAGCACCAGGGCCTGGCGGTGGTACTCCAGAGCCTCGTCGTACTTCCTGCCGGGATGGGAAGTTCAGTCAGCGCTCTCAGCTTCTATTATAACTATATTATCTTAATCATCTTTATTGTCCACAAATATTCACTGGTAAATCCAAATCAATACAGTTAATAAATACATATCACAAGACACGCATACCAACAATAGTAGAGAACATTGTTCCAATAGGAGTTGTGCTTTACACATTTAATAGCAGCATTCAGTATGAAAGATTTGTAGATGTTATGGTAGCAGCTGTATAGGGTGTTACCAATGGCAGTTTCATATTACGCAGACTTCTCAGAGGAAAGGAAACCCCCACCCAATACTGAGAGTGGCTAAATAACATTTAATACGGTAGACCAACAATGACAAAAATTAAGTATTGCAGCGATCACGTCCCTTTATGCCTTCACATGAACAGGACCCAAACCCTTGAGCTCATCCACTTGTACTGTGAATGTTTTTGGGAAGCTCCCATCAGTCTGCTGAGTGGCGATGCATTATTCAGTGAACTCTCAACAAAGGCTGTAACTTGGACAGGATGTCTGGACCAAAGCCCGTCCATCAATGGTCACCAGGTGTAAAAGGTAAAAGGACGGGAATACGGGGAATAGGTTATCGCGGCTGGCTAGTGGGGATGTCACGAGAACCGATACTTCGGTACCACGTCAATGCCAAAATTCGGAAAACTAGCGTGGCCAACTCCCAGCTGAAACGTCTTGGGTTCCACCCGTTTGACCACAAGCATCCTTGAGCGAGACGTTTCAACCCCTCGGATTCTAGATTATGCTAATTTCAAGAGCGCATGCACTCACACCCCAGACAGATTTAGCATTCCTATTATTTGGTCCTCCTGTTTCCTTAGGAAGCCCGCCTGCTAACCTCGACTCAAGCATAGAAGGGGGCACATGAGAGACATCACTTGGAACAAAGGCATAGCTGTGTGAGTGACCCCTTAAACGGCCTCGTGCTACGTTAAAAACGGGGCACACCGCTCACTTTAGCTTTCGACAGACGTGACCCAGGTTGTTCAGCAGCGGCTCCCACTTGTCCACCGTAACCTGAAAATGGCAAAAGAAATGGAAGACCTGCAATGAATCTTACTCCACCACGTGCTTCATACAAACATCAACGTTATTCACACGCCACAGGAGGAGAGCAAACCTCATTTCCTATGGCTTTGATCTTCTCCATTGCATCAAGAAACAACTTCTCCGCCGTCTTCCAGCTGAAACAGTAGATGGAGAAAAAATAGAAGTTTATCACTTTAAAGTTAACACTGGCAAAACTTTTCCCTGAATAAGATGTCTTTTGGTAACAATGTACTCATGGACTTACTCATATCTTTAATATATTTTTTCTTTTTTAAAGCACAGACCAACTACAGTAGCTTGTGTGTCCAAAACATTTATCTTGAGACAGAGATAAATATTATAGAAATATGTACTGGAGGAAGAAAAATGCATTAAAGAGGAATGAGTCAAGAATCAGCGGCTTTTCACATTTTTAACGAATGCTGGCTTGCTTAGTTCTGACCGTGTGTGTGTGTTAGGGGTGTTAAGAAACTATCGATACACCCGAGTATTGTGATATTACTGTATCGATGTTTTATCTCAGTTTTTTTGTAAAAGGGACAATGTACAAAATACATTAACCTCAACAGAGAGGAAAGATGTCCGTTACTAGATTTATCTTAAATATAATTTCCATCTGCCGTCCCTGAGCAAGTTTAAGTAAGGGTTTGTTATTTTTTGCAGCGGTGCAACACATCAGCATTGCTATGACAATTTTCCACAAATTATAGATTGCAATATATCACAGTATTTCAATATATAGAATTGTGGCCCCTGTATCGTGATATGTATTGTATTGCCAAATTCTTGCCAATACACAGCCCTAGTGTACATGTGTGTGTGCGCGATTAACTCACTCTCCATTTTGAAAGGCAACCACGGCAACTTCGTGCATGACGAACGGGTCTTCAGGAGCAATGCTGAGGGCCTGGCTGAAGAAGCGCTCTGCCAGCTTGGAGTTGTTGGTCAGGCCGTACTCCAGGCCAATGTAGAGCATGGGCAGGTGACACCTAGTGCAGACGGGGGCCACGTTAGCAGACAGGTTAGCATACAGCGAGACGGGGGCCATGTTAGCAGACAGCTTAGCATACAGCGAGATGCGGGACACGTTAGCAGACAGGAAGGCTGTGTGTAAATTGTTTACACCCACCCCTTCATTAGCTGGGCAGCAGTAAAGTAAGCGGCCATGGCCTGATCATGCTCACTCTCGACTGCAAAGGAGTGGCCGTAGGCAATCCAAGCAGGCCCGTAGGTCCTCTCTAGAGTGGTGGCTTTGCTGGTGGAGAAAACAACAACAGAACTGTTAAAACGTACATACAGTATGGCTGGACACGCTGGACACAATGGCAACATTAACAACATGGACACAATATTCTGATTTTTGCCCTTATTCCAAAATGACAATATACCTCCTAAGATGCAAGTAAACGTTTATTGTGGGGGGCACTTATTTGTGCAGTAGTATAGCTAAACATACAAGCAATCACACATACATAAATACATACAGTATCACATTGTGTATAATAAACATACGATACAACATATCGCTACAATATACATAAGCCATGTTTGCCAGGTGTTGTTGACCAGCTGCATTACGTTAACATGTCTGTTGAAAAATGCTATTTATTTTAAACAGAATATTCCACTAGCATGTTAGTTTACATGCAGCTGAGTTATACGTCCTAAAGATTTGCCCTTTAAATAATTTAGTCGCCCTACAGAGTAATTTCCCTACTTTAATGTTCTAATATATGTAAAAATAGAATGGCTGGTACCGCTTGTGCTATTTTGCACAGGCTATTATTTTTAAGGTTTCTGTAAATTTCTGTATACATCTTAAGAGTAAACAAGCAAGAGACCCAATACCATACAATGCAGTAGACACACCACTTGAGACTTATATTCCGAATCTGCTGTATAGATGCTATTTATTTGCTCCTAATATCCAAATTATATTGGCATATCCCAGGAGCCTTACTCCAAAAATCCTAAATTCAGAAAAAGCCTAATTCAGAATATGCACTTTACATGGCACCTATCAAATTCAGAATACTAGTGGAATTCTATCGGGCATGTAAACATTGCCGATGTCTTCCTTGGCGAGTGTTGTCGAGAAATACCTAAGATATCGCCGAGCGTGTTCGTTTTTGTGGCCGACCATCAGATAGTAGCATCCAACAGCAAACCAGGACACCTGGGTAAGAGTTAGCATTCGGTTAGCTAATAAGGCATTTCTGGGAAACACACAACAGACAAACGGGGAAACAAACTCACGGGGTTGTTGGGATACAAGTCCACCAGCTTGTGTGAGAGGTAAAACAGTTCTGTGAATTTAGAGCAAGAGATGAGCATTATGGCGCTAAGAACACTGTTAGGATAACATGATTAAAAGGGTTTACCGTTTGCTTTACTGAGCTCCACCAATGTTCCTATGTGGACAGGTAAACAGTTGGCATGGAATGGGTCTTTCACCATAACCCTGAAAAAATAATGTTTAAAAAAAATTCCAAGATATCACATTTTGTTTTATAATGATTTGCTGTTATCACTTTCTTACACCGTGTCCTAACTGGATGCGACAGCAAGCGAGCGTCCGACTATCGCGTTCCATCGGACGCTTCATGTCCTCACTGAATCCGTCAGAAATTACATTCGATTATGTCATGTAAACAAACCACGCAGCCTACCTATAGCAGTAGCACACTTGTTGGAAAGGCGGAAAACAGTAGGAACATTGCTACCTAGTGACCTGAAGCCGAGAGCATACGCCTTCTCCATATTCACAACAATTGCCTACTATGACGGAGGCAGGTACAGATGTCACTCATTGTTGTAGGCTACACGTATTATACAACCACCTCTACTTTGTAAAATAAGCTAACTAGCTTGCCAGCTCTGTTGAGTATGCTAGTAGAAAACTATCTTCATCCAGCCAGCTGCCACTTTAAGGTAAATTAATGAACAGTCCTCCGTTTGATCCATTAAATATAGCCTAGTTCTATGGTCTCAACGCGAGCAACAGGAAGAAAATAGAAACAGGGCGTCTGACAAAAGTTCGTTCAAAACGGCGCGCAGCATCACGCAGCGCAGCATCGCGTCGCTCGCGTCCAGTTAGGACATTACAACAGAATAGATAGCAATCAAACTGCTTTTGTCGCTGACGCTCTCTCGTGTCGCATCCAGTTAGGACACGGTGTTATCATGACTATGAATCTCTTCCACACTTATCGCACAATTCTGACTTGGTGTTTGCATTTTGTTAGTCTTGGCACAACTAATTCCAGGTATATACTGTATACAAAACAAAAGAGCAACAACAGAAAGCTAATAAAAAAAAAAAAAAGCAACAGTTTACATAACTCACTGCGAGAAAAACACATTAAAACTGACCCCACTAGTCTCTACGGTCTCTCTTGAGTTTTGTTGTTGCTATCCTATTACACACCCAACTCTGTCACCCAACAAAAGACGCACTTACATAGACGTGAGTTTGTAGCACATTTTGAAGTCACAGTTGTAATAATGCCTCTCTGCAAGCGATACCACTACATCCAAATTATCCTGGAGACCATTGCCCACCTCTGGCACCACCAGATCACTAGGCTTGTTATACTGCAGGGAGGAGGTTGGCAGAAATGTGAGTAAGTAAAAAATACATTTTCTAAGTGTTGTCAAACAAAATACATTTATACTCAAATCAGTGAATATTGGGAAATGGCTTTTAGTCATAATACTTGTGTACCTTCTTTAATTTATTCTCAAAGAGGAAGTGCAACAGCTCCTCCTCTCCCTCTGTACACTGTTGACTCAGAGGAAGGGAGTCCAGGAAGTCTTTTTCTATGAAGGAAGCAAACAAATTAGAGTCCAGAAAGCTATCACTTCAACAGCAGTTGTCAAATAAACAGCTGCTGGAATAAAACCTTAATTGTGTTGTTCGCTAATGTTGTTCCTTTCTCTTTATTATTATTATTATTCAACTTCTGCTGACTTAACTACACCTCCACAATACCACTTACAAACCTCACACGTACATCAAATGAATCAGCACGTTTTCTCAAACTTATTATTTCTCAAAAATACATTCCATACATTTAGAGATATTTACTCATTTCAACACGTTTTTGAAAAACCATAAGCTAACAATAGCAGGCTAATGATGAAGCTAAACTAGCAGCTCATAATTTTACCCTTCATATTCTAAAATTCAGTCTCCTAAAACACACTGATCAGGTGGCATAATGGATAAAGTGTCTTATACAAAGTTCCAGATATTGCAGGTTCAAAGCCAACACTGTACTCACTTAAAAAACTATATACAAAATAGACATTTTATAACTTATTAAATAATGAAAATAAATAATAAAAACTGAAATATATTTTTAAAAAATGTTAAAATTTAAAAATATATAGCTGCAGCTAGTTTTTATCTCACAAGAAACTGAAATACCTCCTTTTCAGTTTGATTTCCAAGTGTCAGGTTTGGCATAGTGGGTTGTGCATATGACTGGATCAAAAGGTTTGCGGTTTTAATCTCACTACCAGCACTAAAATCATTACTTAGTTCAGCTCCTAATTTTCTAATTACATTTATACAATTTAAAAAATAAGCAAAGGCCATAGACTTTTACGGGGGCCCTTGCTGGAGGGAGTGGGCAGGGCTGCTAGCCCAAGCAGTTTCTCCTGAAACTACAAAATATTTCTAGTTTTCAGCTGTAACACAATATAGTCTACATTAAAAGGCACAATTAAAAATAACACTAGGTTTGGGGAAAAAAAATGATTTTACTTGCGATTCAGTTCAATCACACCAGTAAAAGTGCTCTCTCTTCATTCATTTAGATACAGTCTTCCGAATAACTATGTAGAAGCATTACCAAGATGGCTGTGGAATGGCCAGACTTTCCTATAAAAAATGAATTTGGTACCAGTGCCAAAATTCCAGGTACTAGTTCAAATGTGAACGGTACCCATCCCCACCGCACACGTGTGCGTGCGTGCGTGCACTCACCTTCCAGTGCAGTCAACATGTGGTGCGACGTTAAAAGGTCAAAGGCTTCAAAGCAGTACACATCTAGTTTCAAGGCCTCTTTGTAGCTGGAGGTGGCCAGCGGCCGGTTGTCCATGGCATCATAGATCTTCCCTCGCAGGAGGCAGATAGAGCTGTTGACCTGAAATAACAAGTCAGTAAATGGACGACTGAAGAGAAGAGTGTGAGCAAGGGTCAGATTTAAACCCTTAAATAAAAAATAAATAAAGAAGATGTAGTCAGCGATCATAAGCTAATAATTAACAATTTTGTCAAATATCTAATATCTTCTCATAGTCCGCTAGCTGTCCTTTCTGTGTGAACAATGAACAAAGTATTCTGGTGTTTCCACACCTAAACGGGAACACAATAGTGTTGTGCAGTGTGGTGCAAACCCCACTGCACAACACTATCCCAGCATTGGCAATGTAGGGGTGGAGCTTCTGAGAGAGCACCCTATGGCACTGAAGGGGGTGGAGCTTCTGAGAGAGCACCCTATGGCGTTAAAGGGAGAGGTGTTTCTGTTTTGATCAAGTTCAAATATCAACAAGCTTTCAACAGGATAACTGACTACACCTTTAATCCTCTAGCACCCTCCTGTGTGTGCTTTTTTTGCTGTTCTATTAAATAAATTAAAAATAACAATGCATAAAGCAATAGTTGACATTTAATATTATTGAATACATGACAAAATAAAGACCAGAATCAGAAATCCTTTATGTGAAATAATGTAACATGTAACATGTAGAAACTACAGCCAAGAAGACACTTTAAATAAAAGTCACAGTAGGGCTGGGCGATATGGACCAAAAATTATATCCCGATACATTTAGGTTGAATACCGATACACGATGTATATCGGTATTTCCTATAAAGTGGGCTAAATCCTTCAGGCATAGAGAAAAAAAACAGGAAACCCGACGGAAAAGTGAAATTTTTAATTTTTGTGAGCTTATGTGAGCTTTCTCTGGTGGTCACTCGCTCCTGACTCCACTGCTAAGGCCAAGTGCAGGCATGGAGGGAGAGACGAACGAATTAAAAAAGTAATGAATGAACGCATAATATAACTATATTGAGATAAACGATATTGTCTAATCTGATATCTCTTCTGAAAAAATTCTGATATATACACCGGTATATGAGGAGATGAGTGGGTGTTCAAAACGTAAGGCCAAGCCAACTAGCATATGGTTTCAGCAGAGCCATTGAAAGAGTGTGTTCATGGAGAGGCAAAAAAGTTTCAGGAAGTGCTTGGTGGGCAATTTGAATGAAAAAAAACAAACAAAAAAAATCATAAAATTAATTAATATACACACACACAACTTAATGTTTGTGTAATTAGTAGTCCATAAATGCACAGATTTACATAAATATAATTTATATGTCCACACTCCATAACACTCTCTCTCTTTCTCACACACACTAATCATGATTGTTTATGACAATCTGGTTATTTTGTGTCCTTTCCCTAACCACAAATCCAAAAGTGTCCCTTTAAGGCACCCTTAACAGCGTCAGAGGAAACCCTACTGAATGTAAGCACATTACAGCTCCATGTGTCAAGCTGCTAGCTTCCACTGCACACACTCACACGCACACACACACATACAAACACACACGCACGCACACATGCACACGCACACGTGCACGCACACACGCACTTTTAGTATTTAGGCTAACTTCCAGGAACTATTTTGTGGCTCCAAGGTGAAAAAACATACATTGGAGTGAACGGAGTTGACGTGACTCTCTCTCTACATGGCTCTGGATTTCAGGTGACCTATGGCTTGGTGTGTTTCAGTTCTGATACTCACAGAGGAAAGCGACATGTCCCAGTCTTTGGTTGTTTCTGGAATCCCTTTGTCCTCTCTCAGACTCATGTCCAGGAGCTTTGTACTGGCTGGCTCCTCCATATCCAAGATATCCAAGGCTTGCTGGTACTCTTTGGCAGCATACTGGAAGGAACACAATTCAGCATTACACATGTTACGTTACTGCCAGTTCACAGTAAAATAAAATCATAACACAAAGAGGAAATCACTTACATGGCACTTAGCAGCAAGATATTGACATGCCCCATACAACTATGTGTGAGAAGAGAAACGTTAATATTTGTTCACACATTTAGAACCCAACACTTGTTTAAGATCCTCTTCTGATAAACAGGATTTACTCATTTCTAATGCATACAACAGAGAAAAACCACACCATATTATTAATGTAAATGTTCACCACAAAAGCACATCAGAATAATGAACGTTTCTCACAGCATTCATATAGAGAAGCAGTTTTCAACCTGTCACAATATTCAACTGTTGTTGTTTAACATACAAACTCTTCAGTACAAGTGTTGTCTCTTGTAAACGATGTGTATTGTACCTGTGTACATTATCTAGAGAGAAAACCACGACACAGTCCTCAAACTCGTTCAACTAAAACCTGGCAGCAGGTAATTTGCTGTAGTGTTAGAAACAACTCAGTTCTGATACTTTCTTACCTTGTCGAGTTTACGAGAGCGGAGGGCATGCGAGGCTCTGTGGTACTGAGAGGTCAGATAGAGGCAATGGGCTAGCCAGTAGATGTCTTGGGGGTCTTCTGTATACGAAAAACAGCCTTCTAATACTTGGCTAGCTCATTTGGGTGGAACACAGGTACATTATTGCGTTTGCCCCGCCGAAATAATCCCTTACAGTACAGTTGTACATAGACAAGACACCGGCATTAGATCAAGTAAAGATCAGATAACATGCAGTACATCTGGTGGTGTGTTTCTGCTACAAGTAGAAGCTAATAACTCACCGTGAGAAAGAGAGGCTATCTTGTCGGCCCAAAACAAAGCGCTTTGATATTGCTGCTGCGAAGACATATACATAAAATATCGAGGGTCAAAACTGAATATCTGGTGTGAACAGATACTTCATTTAGCTTAGCTTTACAAATAGACGCTATGTTAACCGTTCATTCGGCTGGCTAACGTTAGCTATGTGCAAATAAACTCACAAGCATTCTTACTTGGTCAATGTACTGGCGTACTCGTTTCCGCAGTCTCTGGATATTCATTGTTGTTTTAATACAGGCAGTCTCTGTCTATAAAAACAGTGTCATTCTTACACAGGGTGTGTGTTCCAAGTGTACAACAAACGTGCTAGCAGCGTCAGCTCAAACCCGCGGCACAGGAGACTGCAGCGGTGTTCTACTCAACTAGTCAGGGCGGGAATTTACAGTGGGTGGAAGGTTCCGCATTGTCATTCTGATTCTGCAAAATCATAATCATAAATAAATAAAAAATATATTTTTATTTAATGTTGGAATATAGTGTTTATCCTAACACCATTTCCAGCGTGCTCGTTAATCTAGTTAAAGGAGGAGGAAACTATGTGTCCAAGTTAACAAATCAGCTTTATTTAGCAGACAAAGGTAGAAGCACAGAGCTCTGGGTTTTCCGTTCTATCTAACCAATAACAGCATTATTGTCAGGTCTCACGAAAAACAGAATGTATTCTGTCTGACCCAGTGATAATATAATACAGGGGGTTGTGTAGGCAGGGCGTTCAGTGTTGCCAACTCCTCAGTAAGGAAAGTTGCTATTGGCTGTGCTAAAAGTCGCTAAATGTGTCGCCTAATTTGCATAATCTGCCATGTGATGTGCATGTCATCGTGAATGACGCTCTGGGAGAGGAATAACGTGAGAGAGACAAAAAGTGAGTAAAAATACCTGAAATATATAGAACTACTTTCTTCTGTCGATTCATGTTTGTTTTTTTATATTACAATTCCAACCCTCCTCCTTGAACCGTAAAGAGACACTATGGAGACACTACATTTTGTTTTTAACCGTATGGTCCACTAAGGAGCCTACAAGTAAACACAGTAAAACATGAACATTTTGAAGGGGGCGGGATCAGCCAGCGGCATCAATCCCAGCGCATGCGCGGTTCATTTGCAGTCTGGACGCGGAGGGTGAACGTTGGGACGGGGGAGGGGACCACGGCAGCACCTGCTGCTGGAGGACAAGAGTAAGAACGATACGTGCTTTCACGTCAGAGTCTCCAAAAGTCTCCA
>JAODTR010072430.1:0-15611 GCA_025399935.1 Amblyopsis rosae | reverse complement strand
GGGGGGGCACAATGCATTACCCTGCACTCACATCGCCAGCGATTTTGTAGCTGGTTGAAGCCGTCACCGGTGGGCGTGTTTGCCCTGTCACTCAAAGAGGTACGTTAATGTGTCTGCCCTGCTAAACAAATTACAAATTACGTAAATTGTAGATAAACGTATATATATGTCCAGGTAAACGAACAAGCAAACATTTTCTCCTACATTTTCCATCGCCAAGAAGAGGGAGGGGCGTCGCCAACACACATCTACTCTCTGATTGTTAGTCGCTACACCGCTACAGCACTGAGAATTTTTATAAAGTTCGATGTTAACAACTTTCCAAGCCGCAAGCCGCTTGTAGCTGGCCGCTTTGTCTCCCACTGTTGCCCATAGTCGGCCGGCGCTCATTGAAATTAATGAAGATATGTCGCTTTCCAGCTGACTGTAGCTGGCGGTGCAGAGTGCAGGGTTAGCCTGTGTCTATAGCAGCTGCATGATAGATCATTGGACAACACATCAATATTCTCAACAGACTGAGTCCAAGTTCAGCCCTTGCTTAACCAGTGGTTTATATCTAGGATACAGTTGGCTATTTCATACACAAAGCACTTACAAAGAATCCAATCTCAGGCTCTGGCCTCACCAAATAGTCAACACACTGACACAACCTAGTAAATCACATCTTGAAATAAAGGATGATTCCCTCTCAATGGATTTAAATACTGACAGAAGCGTGATTACAGTGCAGAAAGAGAGAGAACTTGACTTATAAGCACTTCTTGTAGGTGCTTACAGTGGAGTTCTACTCAGCTTTGCTTGGTTATAAAGAACAATATGACAATTCTTAAAGCATAACAATGCTGACCTACACAAACAGTTATGCAGCTGCTCAATATTGTGATTAAGCAAATATACCAATACATAGAAAGTGTTAAGTGTAAAAACCTCTCACATTTCGTTTGATGTTCACATTAATTTAACATCAGTAAAGTCCAGGTTCACTATTCCTTTAGTAATTATTAAGAGGACAGTTACAAAAGGAAGGAATCTTGCAGTAGTTTCACACAAAGTGACATTTATGCATTCAGATAAAAGCATTATACGGTACTACTTAAATACAGTGGCTTTTTCTCCCGGAAGACTATGCTAGAGGAAGCCATGGCAGAAGCACTGCCGTTTACCTTGAAGACTCATTTGTATGAAAAAGCCTACAATTGTTTGTGGCATCTAAGCTTATGGCATATTTAAACAGTTTAGAACTACAGTATAGCCTACAGCTGCATCCTGTAGCTCAAGTGAGCGACCCGGCTGGAACTATGAATGTAAAACTTTTAACGTATTCCGATTTAGTTTATGAATAACTTGTTTTAGGCTATTACCATATTTACTGTCCATTAAAGGTATAGTCAGCAAAGCTACAGTAATACACTGTCAAATTCACCAAATATCTCCTTGCATTTCTCTCGCTTTACGTTATCTTTTTCGTTGAATAAATGATCAGATACTTGTACACAGTCCTGGCTCCATACAGTATGTAGATATTGTTTTTATTTGAGCTTGAAGTTAGCAAGCGTTCTGCAGAATAACTAACCCTGCCTTTATTCGGAATGTTAACGCATGTTATGCATGATATGGCATGCATATGGCGTGTGCAAGGCGTGTGCAAGTCCTGCACGATAGTTTATAATACCTGGCGCTCTATATCATCTGGTTGCATTACTCCCATAACCCCTCACCCTCCCATCGGTACATAGATCTATAAGAGGTCTTGTCACACTTGGCTTCCTCAAGAATATTCCCAACGCTACTGCTTAAATAAATATATATATACATATATATACAGTGGATATAAAAAGTTACAAAGTTTACACACCCCTATGAAAATGCCAGGTTTTTGTGATGTAAAAGAATGAGCCAAAGATAAATCATGTCAGAACTTTTTCCACCTTTAATGTGACCTATAATGTGAACAATTCAATTGAAAAACAAACTGAAATCTTCGAGGGGGAATTTTTTTTTATAAAAACCTTACAATAACCTGGTGTGCACACCCTCTTATAACTGGGGATGTGGCTGTGTTCAGAATTAACCAATCACATTCAAATATGTTAAATGGAATTACACACCTGCCATCATTTAAAGTGACTGATTAATCACAAATAAAGTTCAGCTGTTCAGCTGCAAAAACAACACCTAAAGAACACCATACCCACAGTCAAGCATGAGGGTGGCAGCATCATGCTTTGGGGCTGTTTTTCTTCAGCTGGAATCGGGGCCTTAGTCAGGGTGGAGGGAATTATGAACAGTTCCAAATACCAGGCAATTTTGGCACAACATCTTCAGGTGTCCGTTAGAAAGCTGAAGATGGTGTGTGTGTATGAAGAACAATAGTAATAATAAATAAAGGTAAGCAATCAGTTTCCTTAAAATGTTTGCAAAATATTAATAAAAAAAGAATGCAAAATAAAACTGAAGCTTGCAATATCAGAATGGTCTCACAATGCTAGCTTTAGGCAGGACTAATTATATGGAATATCTGCAATGCATTTCTGTATTTCAACTATAGTATTTTGAAAAACAATGTGGGTTGTCTGAGGTTATTGTTTTGAATATTGGAATTTTACAATGTATCTGAATTTGAGATTCAATGCAAAAGTCCTTATATTGCAGGTGCATTGTTTATTCTTGTAGTAAGGTGTGGTAATTTGTTTTAAAGGTGTAGTCAGCAATCCTGGAGAAAGACTAAACAACACCTCTCCCTTCAATGCCATAGGGTGCTCCTTCAGATGCTCCACATCCCACATTGGACATGCATTGCAAAGGCTGTGATGGTGTTGTTGTGTGGTGCAGTTTGTTTGGGTTCCCATTTACACAGTTGGGGAACCAGATCATTTTTTCAACACATGGACATCTACCGGACTGTGGAAATATTTGCTGAATTTGTGTATTAGCTTTAAATATCTTACTCCAGCTTTAAAGCACAATCTTTAATTTTAATGTGAGTAATTATTATAATCATTAAGGTTGAGAGATGTTTTATATCAAAAGGACAAGTCTGAAAATGTAAAGCTTTTGATTGGTTACCTACCTGCGTGAGCCAGCAGACCTTCGATTGGCCAAAGCAGGAGCAGACATGGAGCCAGTCAGCCGCCCTCCCTATCTCTCTAACCCTTTTGGAGTCTTCTGACCACTCTCTGATCTTCCACTGCCAGCGTTTAGCTCTTGAGTAACAGGCGGCCTGAGGACGATGGAGAAACAGTGCACACATGGAGCAGAACAGTGAACACAGGCAGAGGACTAGGGAGGTGTTGCCATACTGTGTGTGTGTGTGTGTTTCGCAGACTGCTTTGGCGCTGCATGCAGTGTGCTGCTGACTCAAGCTGGCACAGCCCTTAAGTCGACCTCCTGTAAAAGAACTCTTGCTCTGGCCAATCACCCTTCAGCCTACTGAGAGAAGTAACCAATTATTGCTTGGCAAACAGCAGAGGGCGTTGTGGGGGAAGTGACATTTGTGTATGTCTGCATTTGTGGCTGTAGCGTGTCTATCTGCGTGCAGTCTGTGCCTTCATCACACTTATTAAGTAAGCGTGGCTGTGCTGTGGAGTTGCAGTAACTAGATTGGTATAATGCTAGAACAGTGCTTGTGTCACTGGGTTGCCATGAGCTCACTCAAGCGACATGGGTTTGTAGTCTTACTAATGGCGTATATTCACAGTCTTAAACTTCAACATATGTATGCCAAACTGTGAGCGCACTGCACACGGCTACCAAAGACATAAAAACAGTGTAGGGAAACTTAAAATTACTAAATTATTACATCCGATATGATACTGTATAAACATTTTATGTGTCAGTATAAAAATATCACCATCATTGATTTGTTTGTTGATTGATCAGTTATAATTCAATTTTAAAAACACATTGCTACTTTCGGGAAAACCAAACAAATATCTTTTATATAGCATTTAAAGCCTGGCTCCGCTTACCTATTGCTCCCGGATACATTTTTGCTAAGTTAATAGTCTGGAAACCCTGTTTCAATAGCGCAGGGAAGGGTCATTATCAGGCTTCTAACGACCCATTCATTTGAATCAGGTCAGGTGTGTTGGAGCAGGGAGGCATCTACAACATGCAGGACAGTAGCCATCCAGGACCAGGATTCCCCACCCCTGCATTAGCAATTTCACAGCCACCCTCCTGGCGGACCGGTCAGGATGGCTAAGTGTGATGACATTGAAGTCAAACGTGTGATTTGAAGTGGTGGTAGAGCTAGATGATGATTTCAGAACAGTTAGAAATTCTGTTTGGTTAAACGTTGTTTAATAGTTTTAAAATTAACCAGAGGTCTACACCCAGTACCAGGCAACAACTGCAAACACATCTCAATGGAGCATATCCAGACCCTTTTGAATTTTCGGTCTGGTTACACTCTATTACACCAGGAAAACTGGACTTCTTTTTGAAAATAAACACAACGTAAGGCTCAATGTTAGAGAGCACCATTCCAACATTGTCCTCTGTGAGGAAGAACACTTCACATAGGCAGAACGGCATACAGCTGGAACAAGGAACTACAAGAAATTATCAGCAACTGGGGACACACAAGGATTTAAATACACAGGTAGACAAGAGAGGAGGGCTGCACCCGAATAGTCTTTTTCACTTAGGAACCTTCCTAACTGAGTGAATGACCTGAAATATCTAGGTCGCAGCCATGATAAGAGCTGTACGAATTCTATTATTGCTAAGGAACAGTGGTTCAGTTGTCATGTTCTTTTCAGCTCTACAGCCTAAACGGACAGTACGTATTGCTTTGTCTTCTTATGTAAGATACATGTTATGCAGCTACTAGAATATGTCAGGGATAATGTAATGCACAGACAATTGATCAGTGCTGTATTTGAACCTTAGACCAATTAGACTTGAATAATTTGACTTAAAAGGTATAGTCAGCTATTGCAAGCTAAATGTAAGCAAACAAATACTGTATCTCCTCACATTTCGCTAGCTTACTAGCTATTTGCTAGCTCTGTGTGTTGAAAAAATTATCTGATACTTCTACACAGCCCTGGCTCTGTAAATAGTGACATAAACAAAGTGGCAACACTGCTCATATCAACAAAGCCGTAGCACTATAATTTGCTTCACAATTCATCTCAAATGTTTTACTGTTTTGATTTGTTAGTTAGCAAGAATGACTAATGCTGCGTTCACATGGAACGCGGCAGACTGCAAACCGAATATAATTTTAGTGGACAAGAGCAGGACGGCAAAATCAGTTGGGGCCGGCAACAAAATGCCAACGCGGGCAACGGCAAACCGTTGAAAGTTAAAATGTTTGTTCTGTAGCTTTCTCACACATAATAATATATAATTTTCAAGTTATCCTATATTTAATAAAAAATTGTGCTTGCTATATTTTGTTCTAGTTGTCCTCTCTACATAAATAGATTTTCAACATTGCTCCCAAGTCTTTGGGAACAGCCAAATGTTCTAAATATCTCAGAATTGCAAAGTCATTACTGCCTTACCGATCATACTAACAGACCATTAGTGAGGAAAGGACTGCTAAAGTGGCTAATCAATATTCAGTACCTACACCACCACTGGTATCATGAGGGTGGAAATTAGAGACAGAGTCTTTTACACTTTCTACATCTCAGGAGCACAACACATCAACAATGATTGACATGGGGTTTTCATATCACATAACAGGATATATCAAATGCCAAAATGTCCAGTGTCCAACAGTGAGAGCTGTTTTGGAGTTACATTGTGTTATTGGTGCTATTACCAGTCTAGAAAAAGCAAAACACTAAAGTATTTTATTTAGAATATGTCCAGTATACAATATTACCAGTACAATGTAATGACACAGCATTTCACTGTTGCTACTTGCTGAAATCAATATCATAGGAGACCCAAGGATGAGTTTGAGATACTCCCAGCATGGGAACAGCATGCAGTGGAAATGACTGCCAAGTCACCATGGCGACCATCAGTCCACCACATATGTGGAAGTGAGCAGCGGGAGAGCTTTCATTGGATGAATGGGCTGTGGGGCCTGCTGTTGACAAGATGACTGACCTCAGCCTGGTCCTTACCAAGATGTGTTTCAGTTGTTCAGCCAATAGTACTCAGCTTTAGAAATAGTCCTGGTCCTAATTCTATGACCTTTCTATTTCAAGTGGAAAACAGCATATGTACATTTTAGTTACATGGAAAATAACCAACAACAATATAAACAAATTAAGTTTCAGCTACAGTAAGTATCTGCAAGTTTAGGCTATGTAGGCCTAAAGCTCCTCCCGTTTGACACATTTGTTAAGAATGTGTTTTTATTTGTTGACCTTTGACTGAAAAGGCTTAATAACATAAAACACAAATGGACATTTGAAAGTGCCTTTCATAGCCTATATGAATAATGCAATTTCAACTGGGATGTGAGTATAATACAGTGGATATCAAATTAGAAATATCTTTTTGTTTGCTGCAAGGTCAAACTAAAGGACCATAACAACCTGTCACGACTGCTGTCTTCAACATGGCAGGTAAGCTAGTTTGGGCTAAAATGTTTCCCTAATAAGAACCATCTTTCTCCTTGTGTGATTTTTAACATGCCAAACATATCAGCACATATCACAATGCACATCATATTTCTGACGTCCATAGGCCAAATCTGTGATCACATGGGACATGAAGGGACGCACGCACCGACGCACACAGGTTGGCAAGTCACGCAAAACATCTGCCTGGGCGCAGTGCGCACAGTATCTGTCCTACAGCGCAGCAAAACATGAAGCTGTACAGTTAACTGCGATGATGTTATAAAAACATTTGGCCGCAGACACTTGTACAGGCCATGACTAGGTTGTTAGTTACATGTATTGTCAGTCCTTGATATGCCCTACACACTCTCGAGGCCTCATTAGGAAAATGTCAGCAATTATGCCGCAGAAAAAAACATTCTTGGCCTGCATTTGCATGCAGTTCAAACTGACTTACCTGGAAACCCCATCCTTTTCATGCGTGTCATTACGGTCCCATTGCATTAATGTGTTATTGTTGACAAGCGGTTCCTGTATTCGGCAAGGACTCAGCCATGAGCGCGGCGATCCGCGCTCATGCGCCCGGGTGGGGAGACAGGGCCGTGTGTGATGAGGAGGAGGGGGAATACGAGAGTATGTCGACGAAAGCAGCAGCGTGTGTTACGTTATATTAAAGGGACACACTCCATATGTTGTTGTTATGGATATATGTAGCCTAAAGACTGAGTGAGTGGCCCTTCTTGTATAGTAATATGCATGGGTATATATTTCGTTTGAACATTAGGGGGGGGACATATAAAGTGGGGGGTTCTCACGGTCCTTCCCCAGAAAACCACAACAACTTGTGCATTTCTGCATAAATTTATGGCGGAAATGTCAATTTATAATAGGAAAACATTAATGAACCCTGGAACAAAATCTAAATATATGGAAAATAATGCAGTTAGGGTTATAAAATATTATGTATTACTTTCAAATTCTTTGGTAGGAGGCTAGGAGCACTTCCTTTAACCATGGGATAAATGATGGAGCTTTGTTTGTCTGCAAGCTATAAGTGAGGCGAAAGCCAAGGCGTTTGCCTGCAAAATGGTGATTCTACAGTTTGGGGGTGGGATGCCAAAAATAGCTCTGTGGAGGTCAGGTTTATATTTTGTTGACAGATATGTGAAAATGTTTTGAATATGTCTTCCCAAAAGCTGCTGAGCAACTAGCAGGTCCAGAACATGTGGCCCAGTAGCCAGGGCGGGCTGTGGTTGCATAGAGGGCAGCCAGGGTCAACATTTGGAAATATTAAGTCTGTCTTTTGAATTATGTAGTCGATGAAGGACCTTGAACTGTATCAATCCATGTCGTATACAAAGTAAAGAGTTGTGTATTCGTACCAAACTGTCCTGCCAGATATCTGGGGAAACTCCATTCCCAAATCCTTTTCCCATGCAGCTTTGGTTTTATACCTTGAAGTCAGTTTTAGTTCCTGAATCATACTGTATTTTTTGGAAACTCACTTTCTTCCTGAAGGGTCTAGCTCTAAAAATTGTTGAGTTGGTTCTTGGCAAGTCAAAAAAATCTCACCATAATCCCCCCTCCACCAAACTTTACACTTGGCACAATGCATGGCAAGTATCGTTCTCCTGACAACCACCAAAACCCAGACTCGCCCATTGGATTGCCAGACAGAGAAGCGTGATTCGTCACTCCAGAGAACACGTCTCCACTGCTCTAGTGTCCAGTGGCGCGTGCCTTACACCACTGCATCCGACGCTTTGCATTGCACTTGGTGCTGCAAGGCTTGGATGCAGCTGCTCGGCAATGGAAACCCATTCCATGAAGCTCTCTACGCACTGTTCTTGAGCTAATCCAAAGGCCACATGATGTTTGGAGGACTGTAGCTATTGACTCTGCAGAAAGTTGCTGTCTTCTACCACTGTGCGCCTCAGCATGCGCTGACCCCGCTCTGTGATGTTATGTGGCCTACCACTTCATGGCTGAGTTTCTGTTGTTACCAATCACTTCCCCTTTGTTATAATACTAACAGTTGATCGTGGAATATTTAGTAGTGAGGAAATTTAACAAATTGATTTAGTGCACAGGTGGCAACCTATCACATGCTTGATTTCGGTGAGCTCCTGAGAGCAACCCATTCCTTCACAAATGTTTGTAGAAGCAGTCTGCATGCCTAGGTGCTTGATTTAATACACACGTGTATTGAAGTGATTGGGACACTTAATTCCATGATTTGGACAGGTGTCCCAATACTTTTGGCAATATAGTGTATGTAGACACATCTGACAAAAATATGGATTCTGGATTTGGTTCCGTTCTACAAACAAGTTATTTATTTATCAAGCATCTACTATGTAGAATTATATTAAGGTAAGGAAGCTACATTTCACTTGTGCATTAAACAGAATTAAAGATTGTGGAAATGTTGCATCCAAATGTCACTCATCCAGCAGCGCTCTAATTTGACTCAAAATACATACTCTCGTCCTAGATGTGCTTTAGAAACCTTATTATCATCTACTACAGTGATGGCACCCATGATTGCCTGGGGTCCTCTGTCTTGGTGTCTGTCACTATTGAAAGATATTCTCCAGGCTTTCTATTTATTCAGGGTGCAAGTGAAGCTAAACATTAACTGCATTTGAATGTTTTTTTTCTCAAACTCTGCATTGACCTACTAACACAGTAAATTAAATCAGACAAAAGCAATATTAACTCGTCCTCAATCATTTTAGCTAATTTCATACATTTCAGTAAAGACTATACAGCCGTGGAAAGAATTAAGAGACCACTACACATTATTTAAAATGTAATAGTAAAAATATTGTAAATGTAAAAAATGTAACATAAATAAAAAATTATCAAAATACAAATCTATACGTAGATACATTACATTTAAGTAAAAAACTATATTCATAAATATTTGAGAAACTGCTGTACAGGTATATGCTTAGTGACCCCGGCTGAAAGGTGAGCTCTAAGCATGAGAAAATGTATTTATTTCCAGCTATTTCCATATTTATTTCCAGCAAAAATTACATTTATAAATGAAAGTGCACTAAGATATCAACCTGCCTCATACATGGTTTTCACAGTCATATAATTACTGTAATAATAATACATGTAATAAAAAGTACACTTTTGAATTCTGGAAAATCAATAAGCCTACAGTATGTATATAACTATTGAATCCGTGTATAATATAAATGTATCAATTACAAGCATGCTAGGAATGAGAAATAACTTGTAATGTAATTTCAACTGATATTCTTCTAAAATTGGCACCTGTGATATGATCTCTGAGACATGAGTGCATATGGAATGTAATATTACTGGCAAACTAGTACTGATGTTATAAGGTTGTGCCTGTTCTAAAGAACATACCCAGTCATTATTCATCTTGACAGCAACAGCCTGTTATTACTGATCTAAATTTCAGGAACCTGTCCACTCAAACCTCAGAAACCAAAGCATACCCACAAAGCATAGGTTAATGCTTTGGTCAGACTTACAGTACTTTAGAAATCTAAACAGGACTTCACTTTGGCAGAGGGTTGTGGACAACACAGCTGCATGGCAGCACTGGTGATCTAAGAATGAAGCAGTCACACTTAAACATACGAGAGATTTATGAAACATATCCTAAATCTATTCTACTGCAACATACAGTATTTAGATACTATAGTAACCATGACAAACTGAAACTAACAGGCTGTGATGCTCTTTTTTTGACAGTAGAGGTCACTAAAAGACCACGTTTATTATATTGAAGTCAGTGTATTTGTACTCATTTTTTAATTACATTCATTGTTTTAATTATTTTCGGGCTCTAAACAACATAAAATAATTAAAGTTGTAAAACATATTTGATGTAAAAACATTGCATTTTAAGCATGTTCAAATACTAACAAAAAAAAATACACGGCAATACATTTGATGGCTCAGGGAGAACACGGATCAACTATTAGGCCTAATCTATAATTTATGTAAATAAATAAATTATTTTGTTAGTAAATATCTTTTTTTCATTAATAGTTTATTAGTTTGCAATTAATATATTGTTATTATTGTTTTATTTGGTGCAACATAATAAAAAAAAAAACTATACATGTAATGTCACTGCCAATATGATCTAGTTAGGTGATTGAGTCACCAAACTAGATCCCAGAAATACACTGCTTTTATTATTGGTCTCTACAGTAATTCCTCTTTTGCTTCTGCACCTTGGCATCGTGCAGCGCTTTAATACATTGTCTTTAGTCACCGGGATCTACAGGCGGTGATACATTCCTCCCCCCCATTTCCTAAAGCACTCACACTGCTTTCACATGCTACGAGAGAACAGTGTCTCTGTGTGGGGTCTGTGTGCATGTTAACTAACACCAGCTGTACCCACATTCCGTATAAAGCACATCCAATCATATAATGAAACTGATTCAAGTGTGTATGTGTTAGAATGGTGCTTCCAAACTCATACAATATTACTACCAATCACATTGTGTACAGATCCTGGCAGGGACAGTAGAGTCTATGTCATTATCATGGACAGATACCGGTTGGCTCGATATAGGTGGCCTGTTTTCACCAGGCATTATATGATTAATTTCTCACCTGATATGCTGAAATTAAATCGGCTTTGAACACTCCATAATGAAAACCGTTTCTGTTAAAGTAAGTGGTCAAGGTCTGTTTCATGTCACTTCCCTTTGATTGGGTAAGGGGTAAATGTACTTCTGGCAGGCCAAGGGACGTGGAGGTCCCGCGCTCCTAAACAAGGTGGACAAACCCACATTCTACCCTGACTATCTTACATTGACTGTCGTTTCTTTTTCGTCCTCTTCCATCCACACATGATATATCAACCATTTAATTAATCCTCAATGAGCTGAAAGGTGCACATTCTGAAACAAGTGTTACAATGTTGTTTCAAAATCCCTATTGAAATTATAGACAACTAAATATGGACATACTGTACTGTGCTGTATTGACTGTGACACCACCCATTGGTTTGTGGGGACAGTATGAATCCAGAAATGTGGCTTCACAGTCTTGGAGTCAAATTTTCTACTTACCCTCTCACTTTATTCTGGAGCTTTTCTGCTTTGTTGTGCATCTGTAATTTGCCTGGGTGTTGCAGCAAACGCAGGTGGTCCACTGAATACAGATCAGTGTACTGTGAGCAGTGGCATTTTATCTTCAATTTAAAAGTGGGGCTAAATAAAATAATTAGTGTAAATAAAATTGGCTAGTTCAGGCTAAAAGCAGGAGAACGTAGTAACATATGGTACTGATCAATACTGATGTTCTGTGTGTGAGGTAGAGAGAGAGAGAGCCTTCATTATTGATAGCTGTCTATTTAATACTACACACAAATTTCGCACCACAAATATTGGTTTACCATTTGAGTTAAATTTGGAATAGCCTAATCTTCATGAGAGGACCAAGAGGAGAAATAGACTGGCTAGACCAGTTGTCGGCAACCATAGGCACGCGTGCCATATGGGGAAGCGTAAGCTTAACCAATGACACACTGGCAATATATATTTTTTTATCTTTAAGATACACGCTTATCCGGTTAATATAGTTCGATGTCTTATAATCCGCATGGGAAATGTACCTTCATTACGTTATGACTTCCACAGACATTGCAGTTGCGCAACCTAGTTTGATTGATGCACCCGCATACAGCAAACACTAGCCTCTGATTGGTTACCGTACCGTAGTAGCCGAGCACTCCGCTGGAGCCGGAGCGGGATCTGCAGCATGTCTGCAATGGCAGGTTCGCTAGCTAAGTAGTAAATATTCGGGCATTTCAGCCGTAATGGACACAAGAATGGGGTTTTGTGTTACAGAAGGACCGTGCTGCGTGTACTTTATTTCTTGAAAATGTTGTTTGCCGAACATCGAGGGTTAAACGCCATTTTGAGACCAAGCATGAGAAAACATTCAAGGATGGGGCAGAGAAGTAACCTGACGCCAGATGGATTGATGTCCACAACAATCTCGTGGCGAAATTGAAGCTATTGATGCTATTGCAAAAAAATTTGAATCAGAAAATACATTGCAATCATTTAGCTAAAATGGGAACTGTAATCTGTAACCACACAGGATAAAAAAAATACATATTTACATTCATTTCTGCCAACAAGATAAATTATTTCAAATCAGATATTTCATAAGCATGACGTTCTTGTATAATTATTCTCATTGTTATGCTTGTTATCTTAATTCTTACCATAAGTGAAATTTATAGATATACTGTAACACAAATTGGTGTAATTTTGGTATATTTGATTTCTATTCAGATGTGGATGTTTTTCGTGGATGGCATTTTATACAGTTATATACTTATAATATCCTGAGTATGGGAGAAAACATTTATTTTTTTAATGAAATGTTGCTATTCAAGGTGCCTATAGCTGGAATAAAATGACAGATTCCTTATTCAATTTTGATGTGATGTCATAATTAAACTTAGGCCTTATATTATATGGCACTGGCACACTGATTAACAAGACATTTTGAAAAGAGGCACTTTATATCAAATAGATTGCTGACCCCTGGGCTAGACGTTCATGGTATATATATATATATGAACATTATGTCTACTTTATGATCAAGCTGTAAAGCGATTGTCAACAGAATCATACTTAACTAATTACACAATAAATGTAACGTGTACAGCAGTGTTTCCCAACCCTTGTCCTCGGGGACCTGCCCTGCATGTTTTAGATGTTGCCTTGCTCCAACACAGCTGATTCAAATGAATCGCTCGTTAGAATCCTGATAATGAGCCATTCATGTGAATCAGCTGTGTTGGAGCAGGGAGACATCGAAAACATGCAGGGCAGTGTTCCCCGAGGACCAGGGTTGGGGAACACTGGTGTAAGAACCACAAAATGCTGGCAGTTTACACTATTTTGTAAAACATACAGGCTACAACCTTTGACATGCAAATTATGCAATTATGATTGAATTATGATGAATTATTAATTCAAGTACAGGCAGAGAGCTCTGAGTACTGGTACGACACATATCCCACACAGAAACGAAACACCAATTTGATTTTGTATCACAACGAAATAAAGGGAGAATGTAGGCTACCAGTAGAGAACACAGCGTTAGTGTTGAATAGGCTTATTGCACCTGTTCATGTCAATAAAGTATAAAGTAGGATACATACAAAACTTATAGGCTACAGGTTGTAATTCAGGACGTTTATGTTTTGCTTTCCAACAATTGCAAAACTATTTGTAATGGCAAATCCACAAAAAATATTAAATAAACAAACACACAGATCACCCTATTGCTTACTATCCTATGCCTAGTAACCAATAAATGGCGCATGCTGAACTGTAACTTGCACGGCTGTTTTACTGTAAGTTGCCTATAACGTCGGCACCAATATTACACCTAATCACAGTTGTGATCAATACCGAGCCGTGATCAGTACGGTATCCTGTTTTTACACACTCCCTGATATTGGCCCGCCTGAGTAGGCGTATCTGTTAATCTTCCTCTTTCCAGGGCAGCGACGTAACTCTTCCTAGTGGCAAAAAGCATTGAGTAGGCCTACCGGTAAAAAAACAGAAGAAGAAAAAACATCCCCACTTATTCAAAAGGCGATTCCATTTCCTGCTCCTGCAGCAGCCACATGATGATATTCGTGGCTGGTGTGGTCACCATTGCAAAAGCATCTCTCCCTTCACTGCCATAGGGTGCTGCCTCAGAATCTTGCATAGGAAACGCATTGCCAATGTAACCAGTGTCAGCCCTGTGTTGTGTTTTGTTGGAATAATTGTTCGATCTGGTCTTCAACAATTTATTGCGGCTGCACAAATTCAAAGAAAAGCACATTTCCCGTTGTTACAGCCTTGGTGCACTCTTTCCTATACAGATTTTAGATTAAAATAATCAAAAGACATTGTAGTAAGATAAATTGATATGAATGAATATACAGTATTAAGTAAAATATTATGTACAGTTTAATATATTGTTGTGGTCTGCACCACTTTGTTTGCATTCCTATTTACAGAGCCAGGGCTGTGTAGAACTACTAGCTTCTAACTATACCTTTTAATTCCTGACTTTCAAAAGGGCTTGCAATGTTATTAATGCATGCTAGTCTGGAACAATATAGTTTCCCTTTGTAGCTGACTACAGATTGGCACTGTGGGAGTAAGGACGCAGTGGCGTTGATTAGTGTGCTTTGATTTGAATATGGTTATGGTTGTCAAAACGGAAGTCTCATCAAGTGTGTACTACAAGGCTTGCGCTTCACTGTCGACTCATGCATTTCTATCTCTGTTCCCTCCAGGGCTCGACTCTAATCTTTGTTTTATATCTCCTTTCTTTTATGATTTTGTTTAATAAATTAAATGCTTTATTATAAACATAATACAGCATACAAGTAATGGTTAGATAACTAACACACACACACACACACACACTATACTGTATACAGTAAATAAACTAAATACCAGTACAACTTCAGAGATTAGTGGCCGAGTTAAGGACCTTTGAGTTGACTATTCAACAATGTCCCTGTTGCCTACCTCTCAATGTCCATGAGGTAATAAATTCTATGGAAATAAATAAAACTACTATTGAACCTTTTGCAGGAGATTGTGGCTGACGGGTTTTTGTAAGAATCAGCAGTGACTGTTAATGCAGGTGTGTAGGCATCAACTGGCCTCTTTTCTTCAGATATGTTCCCCTCAGTTAACATTGATACTTGAAGTTAAGAATGTTAATACAGGACGTGATCGGACTTTGAATGACACGGTAGGCATGTAGTGTGTACGCTCTCCTCATTACAAAGACAAATGCACATTTAAGAGCTCAGTGGTAGAAAAAACTAAACAAACAGGAGTCATCCTTCAGCATATTATCTGGGAATGGTTTGGGGCCAATTGACGGAAGGTTCCTAAAATTGTGCATTCTAGTTTGTTATTGCCTTTGTGTATTTCGCACAAATTGTGGCTTCCATACCCAGGACCATTTAGAGCAGCAGCCCAGAGCATTTTGATCAAACGAACAAGGTACCAACATCTGAACACAGAAACACGCATGGTGTAA